>JACJUY010001860.1:80918-110053 GCA_014220935.1 Platorchestia sp. MABIK | reverse complement strand
AATTTGTTCATTATCGATTTTTATTCTGTTTTACAGCACTGATGATGGAATCGGAGATTCCGAAACGTTTGTTGTCAAAAAATGTTCCCTTTTATATTGGTTCTTCTTTTTATCTTGCGAATTAGATTTCCTAAAAATCGCCCTTTTAATTCTATAATTAGAAATTGTGCAATAATGCAAATATTTATGTCAAATGTACTCTCATTATTCTCTATTACTTAAAAAAAAATGTAGTAACAAGCTTTTATTAAATAATTTATGCAAAAATGTTCAAACAGAGATGGAAAGGGAAAAATACTTCGCCCGCTCTGCATAGAAAGTGCTTAATAGATAGGCCTATTGTCAATTCCTGGTAGGCTGACAAAAATGTACAAAGATTACTACAAACAAGGTCACCAACTAAGCCATTATCGAATGACTAACATTTTTTTAGTACCTGGGAAATTTAATTAAATAACTTGAAATGTGACAAAAACGGAATTTCAGAAAACACTTGAACTTGAAGGCAAGTCCCGACAGTGTCAAGGCCTTTGTAACGGCCTAGAAAGGTCCCTCCACAATGGTCACAATGTTCACTAAAAAATTCAACACCTGTGTAGCAGACTTGTTCAATAAAGTAATTGGGATCAACCAATCCTTGTCACGCTACCATTGGACGGCATTACTGGGATAACCAGCATGCCAAAAACTACCCACAGGCATGGTGGGTCCCACAACCTACTGTACATGAATACCTCATTCCAGTCACTGTCCCTTCACAAGGCACGTCCAAGAAAAATTTTAATAGCATCAATGAAACTCAAATTACACATCAATCCAGCAAGACATCTTATTCCACCATCATCTTCAGCACATGGGGTATACCACTCATTCTCTCCATACTGCTCAAACACCACATTAATGAAGCTCTCCCTCTCTTGCTCATACGGTAAATGTTGAAAATATACGGTCAATATGCAGGTTAATGCGCTCACGGAAATTAAAAATTCTGTTACAAAGAATCACAAAAGGAACACAGTTAAAAACGTTTTGCATGAATGACATTCTGCTTGCTGATGCGTAATTTTTTAATTATTCAACTTTAAAGTTATAGGAACGTCCTATATAAAAGTGAAGGAACGGACACGTATATATGCTGTAATAGGATATTGACGTACCACTGGAAGAGATTAGGTTTGGTAATGTTAGGTCAGTTGAATAAACTAATCTTAAATAACATAAATCAACCTAAAATAGTTTACCTTAACATACTCAAACCGACGCTGTTTTTCTTCAGCTAAGAAGTGTCCCACCATAAAGTGAGCGTGACCCAACAACGCGGCGACTAAGCCACCGACTATATTATGTATTTCCTATCTGAACAAAATTATTGTTATATCTCAAAAATAACGCATCAGCGAGCAGAATGTCATTCATGTAAAATGTTTTTAAATGTTGAGAAACATTTAATTTTGGGCATTTTTACCTGATTTTTTACTGATTTGTGTTTTTGCATACTTTTGTTGGGCATTGTAGTACTTTAGTAAGCTTCGTTGGTATCTTAGCGCAAATAAAAAATTACGTATTCCAACAGTACAGACGGGTCGCTTCAACATGTGGTGTGCCTGAATGTTTGGGTTCAACATGTTTATATGTATAGTGCGAGCGAATTGGGTGTTTCTAGTGTGAGCTGTTGGTCAGCAAGAATTTCTGGTCGAGGAACTTGAGAAGCCTCGGTCGAACAACATACGGCGAAAATTCATTACCAACCCAACGGCCCTGTGTTGGAGGCGTGAGAAACATGTTTTGATTTTGGAAGAGGCTTGGATAAGGGGCCTACGCTGCGGGCAGAGTAGGCAAACACCAACCGCGAGAGTCGACAGTCATAAATCGCCGATACTTGAGAAGCTCGAGAGGCTAGCGTAACCATAGCAACAATTTTCTGGGCAACGGTGACTCTCGTAAAAAGTTTAACAGCGAATGAGAGAAGGACCAGCTCCAGGACTGCCAATCAGAGAGATTGTAGGCGTACACTCATGTAGAGGGCAGCCCTCAAGATCGGGACAGGCAGCGGTTGTCACGATACATATGGGTCCTGCCCCCTCATTAATTTACATTAATAAGGAAACCGGGTTCTCGGAGACGAGAAATAAGCATACCTCCATGAAATTATGAAATGCACAAAATACAGGCAAACCAAAACATACACGAATAATTGAATTGAAGAAAAAGTTCGTTACATATACTAAAACAAGGACTGTACTCACAAATGTGAAGGAATGCCACTTACGCAGCGCGTTTTTCTGTGCGCGTCTGAATTGATGGGAGGCCTTTCACGAGGAGAGGTATTAATACTGCAGATGTCACGGAGAGATTTTATGCTCACGGCAAATACATAATACCTTGACAAATACCCTTCACAAGATACTAACACGCCTAACAGAATTGCAAACAAAATGCGAGCGTAATAACCTCATGACAATGCTACTTTAACGATATGGATTGGCCAATCCTCTATACGCATCAACTGAACAAAAGTACATAACATAAAATGCAACCTATTTCATGATTACGTTTCCAACAGCACCGAACGCGGTCATCACTCAAATCACAGGTACACTCGCATCACCGTAGCTTCAGTTCAAATTCCCTGAGTTATTCACAGTTCAGTAAAGTATCTTTTGATTACTGTATAACAGCGTCTCTTAGATTTTCTTCCAGTTGAAATGGAACACGAAAGCGATGGTTTTCTATGGAGAACTGCATGGAAAAGAGAAACCGCCCTCCTGCAAAGATTACAAAATTAACCCATTACTTCTTATTAAGCTTACTCAACAGATTTTAATCTTTATTTCAATGAATGTCATCACAATTATTTCAGCTATTTCAACCGCATCGCTTGTAGAAAAATAAAACTAACTCTCACCCGCCCAACGACGTGTGGTCTATTTTCTCTTCGACCACTGCACGCCTACAATCTCTCTGATTGGCGGTCCTGTAGCTGGTCCTTCTCTCATTCGCTGATAAACTTCTTTCGAGTGTCACCGTTGCCCAGAAATTGTTGCTATGGTTACGCTAGCTTTTCGAGCTTCTCAAGTATCGGCGATTTATGACTGTCGACTCTCGCGGTTGGTGTTTGCCCACTCTGCCCGCAGCGTAGGCCCCTTATCCAAGCCTCTTCCAAAATCAGAACATGTTTCTCACGCCTCCAACAGAGGGCCGTTGGGTTAGTAATAAATTTTCGCCGTATGTTGTTCGACCGAGGCTTCACAAGTTCCTGGACCAGAAATTCTTGCTGACCAACAGCTCACACTAGAAACCCCCAATTAGCTCGCACTATACATATAAACATGTTGAACCCAAACATTCAGGCATACCACATGTTGAAGCGACCCGTCTGTACTGTTGGAAAACTTAATTTTTTATTTGCGCTAAGATACCAACGAAGCTTACTAACGTACTACAATGCCCAACAAAAGTATGCAAAAACACAAAAACACAAATCAGTTAAAAATGCCCAAAATTAAATGTTTCTCTACATAAACACATTCCTTTAGTGATTCTTTGGAACAAAATTTTTAATTTCCGTGAGCGTATGAAACTGCATATTGACCAAAAGAACCAATTATTGATTTTCAAATTTTTGTTGCTTGTATAATAGTAATTAGATGGAAATAAACAACTTTTCATACATGCACTTTCCGTCGCAAATGAGTATTTAAGGAGTTATAGCAGTGATCCTCTGCTACTAAAAACGGTTAAGAAAACTGCTGTATATTATTGAATTTAAGCCTCTCACGGAAATTAAAAATTCCGTTCTGAAGAATCACTAAAGGAACACATTTAAAAATGTTTACATGAATGACATTTTGCTCGCTGATGCGTTATTGTCGAGTTATTCAACTTTGAAGTTAAAAGCACGTCGTATGTAAAAGTGAAGGAACGGACACGTAAATATGCTGTAATACAGTATTAACGTAACGATGGGTGAGGTTGCTGTAGGTTATGGTATGTTAGTTAAATAAACTAACCTAAAATAACATAAATCAACCTAAAATAGCGCACCTTAACTTACCCAAACCGAGGCTGTTAGTTTTCAGCCAAGAAGTGGGCGTGTCCCAGAAAAGTGGGTGTCACCCAACAATGCGGCGACTAAGCAACTGACCAAATAATGTTATTCCCATCTGAATGTAATTATTTTTAAATTTCAAAAAAACCGCACCAGCAAGCAAAATGTCATTCGTGTAAAACGTTTTTAAATGTGTTCCTTTAGTGATTCTTTGGAACGGAATTTTTAATTTCCGTTCAGGGCTTAAATTCAATATTGACCGATGTTAGAGTGAACAAGCGCAGAAACATTGATGCAGTGGAATTTCTTGGTGTGGATGCTGCAGGTATTAAAGACCTTTTATCAGTGGACCACATCGGGAAGTTTGCTGTTCAGTGCTACCAGCCTTCAATGGATGTGGGGGAGGTTAGCTTTGGGGTCATTGGACCGATTGATACAGAGTTGGACCCAGAAGAGTTGCTACCTTCAGTGAAATGTGCGGGCTACACTGTCCTGCGTCTCTATAGGTTAAACAAATTCAGCAGTGGTAAGAAAGAGCCATCACTCTCAGTCAAGGTTGCAGTTGCAGGGCCATATCTGCAACGTTCTCTAAAAATTGACCTCGTGTCATTCCAGGTGAGACTTTTTGTGCCACCTCCAATACGGTGCTACCGTTGCCAGAGATTAGGGCACCTTGCAAGTGGATACCCAGCAACTCAGAGATGTCTGGTTTGTAGTGGCAATCATCTGAAAGAGGAATGTGAGGCACTGCAACAACTCATGAGTGAGGGTTTTTCATTCAATGAAGCAAGAAGTGGATTACTGCAGCCGCCTGGACAGAGAGACTTTGAAATATCACAGCGGAGCACAAGGCAGTCTCAATCACAGCATCAACCACCAGAAACAGGGACATCAGTAGCAGACATAACTGATCAAAGACCAAACCTCTTTCATGTTGAAGTAGAAGTTCATCAGACTCAAGGATCATATTACATACCCAGAAGAATCCCAAATAAATCATAGACTTACACTTCTGCACTCGGTGCTACAACCAATCAAGCCGAAGCTTTGGAGCGCTCTGCAAATCAAGATTCATTACTCCAGGAAGCAGAGATCATGAAGAATTGTAAGACACATGTTGACAATGTGCTAGAGAAAATCTTCTTTAAATTTGGAAAATTCCTTTTTGACATTTTTTCAGTAAACTTGTCCCTAGAGAACAAAAGAGAAAAAGACCTACTAATACTGGGTATGATCAGAAACCACTTTGGCCTCAAAACTGGGGAAACAATTCTAAATGAATACCATCTGAGAGAGATAATTGCTGCTGAGCCAACTTTGGTAAAAAACCCAACACAAACATCAGAGAAAATAATTTCTGCTGATACCTGCAAACAAGTTGAAAAATCAAAGGAAACTTATCCTCCCCAAGTAGCCTCAATGAAGAATCAAGATCCAAAAACCAAGTGTCCAGGAGCCAAGAATGCATCCTCAAACAGGCAGCTATCAAGCAGAGCAAAGAAGAAAAATGGTAAATATGCCTTTTAAGATTGTGAATCAGAAATTGCAAAGAAATTCTGCTACAAAAAAAATTACTATTACATCAATTCAACTGTAATGGACTACGTGATCGGTTGTTTAAGCTTAAGTTATATATGTCTACCAAGAAACCAGATATAAGCTTATGTGAAACTTGGATTTATTCTCACGAGCCTAAATTTGTGGGGTATCAGTGCGTTTGGCATCATCGACAAAATGGGAACAGGGGGGGCTTGGGCATCTTGGTACGAGATGATATACCTTTTAGGATAAAACCTCTGAATCTATATCAACAGGGTAAACTTGAGATGCTAGCAATTAAGGTGTGTACAAGTTTGGGTAGTATTGATGTGATTAATTTGTATAATCCTAATTGTAATGTAATGGTCTCAAAATTTATGCATTATTTTTCTCAATTGAATAATGAATTTATTATGATTGGTGATTACAATGCCCACTTTCCTATGCGGGATCATAGGATGAGACTTTATCAAATGGGTCAGATTTTATCAAGTATATTAGATCAGTGCCCAGTTGGGGTCTTAAATCCCCCTGATTTGTCAACCTATATTGACAAACGAGTTGGTACTACATCTGCTGTAGATTTGTGTCTTGTTTCAATGAATCTTTTAAATTGTGGTCAGTTGAGCAGAGGTCCTGACATAGGCAGTGACCATTTTCCTATTGAATGTTGTTTGAGTGTTTCCATTGGTAAGTGTGATGTAAAAGGTCAACAGCGGTGGAAAGTCAATGACGCAAATTGGCTTCATGTTGGTAAATTTCACAACAAAATCTGAATATGATGGAACCAAGCCTACTTCTGCTGAAACATTATCTGATTCACTTGCCTCAAGAAAATTAGCTGCATCAGTTGAACACATCCCGCAGACCACAGGCACCATCAGGTGTCATAGAAGCACTCCCTGGTGGGATGACGAAAGCTCAAAAGCAGTTGCAAAGAGACGAAAAGCTCAGAGCATCCTCTCAAAGTCACCAACATTGAAAAATCTCATAAACTTTCACCGTGAAATAAGTGGAAAGTTGGCAAAAATATACCAACTCTTTAGATGCCAACACCCCAGTTGGCAGAGTGTGGCAGACTATCCTCTCAATGAAGGGAAGTCATAGCATAATCCCCTCAGTACCAGTTGGAGAAATCAACAATTCTGCCTCAAGTAAGGCTGAAAAACTGCTTGAGCACTTTACTAGACATAAAATTGGTTCAGCGGATAGAAACTCACAGCTCACCATGGAGAAAGTCTCCAGCATGTTGACAAAACAGATTATTGAATCTGAATATTATTCACCATTCACAAAAGGAGGAATAACTCAAGCAGTTAGAAACCTCAGACAAACCAGTCCTGGATATGATAGAATCCCGAACATCTTTTTGCAACATCTTCCTGAAGCTCCAGTGGAGGAGCTACTTGACTTGTACAACACAAGTTTCTTCTCCGCATCTGTCCCAGATGAGTGGAAAGTTGGTATCATTTGCCCAAGTAAGAAACCTAATAAGGATCATTCCACCGTTGAAGGTTACCGACGCATCACGTTGTTACTCTGTGTTGGCGAGTTGATGGAAAGACTCATCAAAAACCGACTGGAACATTTTTTGGAGTCCGGACATGTGTTTAACTGTTTTCAAACAGGATTTCGGAAGGGGAGATCAACCAATGATGCTCTTTCTCTTATGTACCAATCTATATCTCAGTCTCATATGTAGTAGGATGTATTGTGTAGCAGTGTATCTTGATCTAGGAAGTGCTTATGATTGTGTTTGGCATGCCGGATTGCTATTTAAGGGGAGAATTCCCCATATGGATCCCGGGTTTTGAGGAATCTGCAGAAATAGGGATTTTTGCTGCTATAGGAAGTGCAATGATTTGAGGTACATCCTGTGAAAAAATGAAATTCGAACGTTCGCTCGTTCGCCCGCTACGGGGGTTTGGAGAAGCGAGGGGGAGGGGGTGTACGGTGTTCGCCTAAGAGTAACATTTATTGTTAGTTATTAAATGAGATTAGTTTAGCTAGACGGTCGACCCCACATGAGCCTATCAGTTGTAACGAGGCTCTCTTAATAAAAAGACATTTTATGTTGCGCTCTGCCTAATCGTTATTGACGCCCTTCAACACCTGTACAGGGGGAGGGGAAGTGGTATTTTATCCTGTTACACCTCCCCCTTGGCACTTTCTTCACGGCGCGACGTTGCTATGTCACCTTCTATGTCTATATGTCTATTGTATAACAATTTCATGGGTCTAACCTGAACCAAAAATTAAAAAAAATATTAATTACTTTTCTTTGCTTGTTTATACTGAAAACCTAAGAATGTGGGGTTTCAAACTGCTTCTTCTCCTACAGTTTTTGAGCTATTGTAATGATTTTGGTGTCATTGGATGCAGAAAGACAAGGGCTTTCCAAAAACTTGAAAGGTATTTCAAAATTAATTTGTGTTTAAAAGTTATGATGTTATAAATTTGCATTTTTTCGAAAACCAAGTTTGCTCTCGAATTTTTTTATTTCTTTTTTATTTAAAACTGGAAATTTGAGTAAAAGCATTTGAGTTTTTGGACTTAACCTGTCCTTATGCATCCAATGATACTAAAATCATTACTTTAGCTCAAAAACTGTTGGATAAAAAGCATTTTGAAACCCCCTCCCTAAAATTTCGTTTTCTATCATTTCCCATTTTCTTTTCAAGAAAATCGTATTTTTTCATAGAAGATAAATGATTCTAAATTGCATTTCCAATCAGTATACCAAATTCCATAGCTCTAAGTTCAATAACAAAAAAAAGGTTTATATGGGGGATCCTCTTCTTAAAGTGTTACATGTGGGATGTGATGTACGCACTGTGAGCTGGATAAGGTCATACTTGATGGGACGTAGTATGAGAGTTCGTTTTAACAATGAATATTCGTCGGATAGAGTTTTGGAGTGTGGCTTGCCGCAGGGAGCAGTACTGAGCCCTACCTTGTTTAATGTAATGCTTTATGACATCCCCCAACTTAGTGGAGTGAGAGTTATTTCAAATGCAGATGACATAACATAATTGGGTTGTGAATCATCACTTGCTCAAATACAGAGAAATTTGTAGAAATATTAAAATGTGTTATCTTGTGGCTCCAAAAATGGAAACTGTCAATTAACATTTGTAAATGTTCATACCAAGTCTTTACTTCAAAGAGACTTATACCACATGTGAGCCTGAAATTGCTTAACCACCAGCTGAAGAATACTAACCAACAATGAGTATTAGGGGTGATCATTGATGCACCCAAATTAACACTGCAACCCCACATAAAGCACGCTAAAGCAGAATATGTGCGCAGGTTACAAATTATGAAAACTCTGGCAGGTGTTTCTTGGGGATCATCTCGTAAAGTTTTGCAAAATTTATATATGTCATTTATTTGCAGCAAGTTGGTATTTGGCCATGTGGTGTTTCCAGTTTCCAAAATCTAATATGAAACCATTTAATGTTATACAAAACGCTGCTTTGAACCCTTAGGGGGACACAACTATTGTATCTGTGGGAATTAGCGCTCCCATGGGGACAATGTGAGGGACCAAGCTAAAGGTTAGGTAGGCTTTCTTTTTGTTAAAATATCATAGGTTTTTGTTTTGTTACGGACCAACTTTTTTCGGTCACTGCTGTCCTTTTTTTTCAACACCTACGCCTTTCTTCTTCAATTTTGATCTTGTTTCATCAACTTTTTTCTCATCTTACTGTTTCAATGCCATTTCTGCATAGATTACACGTTCCCTGAACTCCATACTAAATGGTACCTTCTTCCTTCCTCTCTTTGGATCTCATTTGTAGAGGATAGGAAGGTTTGAACTAACTAATAATCTAATCAAATCAAACGGTGCTTTGAGGCATATGCTGGGAGCACGCAGGACAACTCCTGTCAGTTTTATGGAGGTGGAAGCATCTATGATGCCATTAAGGCTGAATCTCCAGTTCCTTTATATGAAATGGTGCTTGCGTGTTGTTGGAGGCCCGGTAGATGCTAAAGAGTTAAATTAAACCTTGGCTCTCACAAGTAACAGGTCATCAGAAACTTATTCATACAGGTATTCAAATCTGTGGCGAGCCTTTAATCTCCAACATTTGTTTATGTCACGGAGTCCACATATTCCTTTAGTGTGTCCAAATGTTGAGATTTCTCATCTGATTTCATTGTGCTGTCCTAGTTTAAAGTACCCTTCTGATGTAACTGTTAATGATCTGTTTACTGATTTTCTTGCCTGTAAATATCCTGATTTCAATGTCATCTTTACAGATGGGTTCAAAACAGATGGTTCTGTTGCAACAGCTATGTACCTACCTGTACAGAACAAAACAAACATCGGCATCTACGGATGCTTCATTTCCAATTGAAGCATGATACATATCACCTTTTACATTGGTTTTTCAAATGCCTTATAACTAACACCAGGACGCCATGACGCTTTCCCCCGGTCAAAGACCGGTACCCATTTCAGACACCTGGGTAGAGTGGGGTATTGTGCTTACAATTTTTTCTCATATACCCAACAGAGAAAATCGCCACCAGCGCCGAGACTCGAACCCGGGTTTCCCGCACGGAGTCAGGTCCGATAGACACACGGCTATGACGAGCACAAGGCAACTGCTTGGTTAATGAATCCTAATCATTCTTTAGTTGGGGCAGAGCTTTTTGCTATACTACAAGCTTTGGGTAACGTTGAACTAAATAGACATTGATTGGGGAAAACCGTTGTTCTAAGTGACTCACTTTCAGCATTGAGTATAATAAGAAGTGTTGGGCACGCAACTTTTAAAATGTTGCTGCGCAACCGCAACCGCAACACCACAAAAAAGTTGCGACGCAACCGCAACAGCAACTTTGAAAAAATTAAAGTTGCGATCGCAACCGCAACTCGCAACCGCAACTTTTGAATTTTTATATATAATTTAAATTAAATATTGTTCAATTTATTTTCCGTATTTATTGCTATGCATAAAACAATATTAAGATGTTCAAAATAGTGCATTGTTTTACCAAAAAAAAATTAATAGATCGAGTAAATGTGTGGACGATCTTTCAGGATCTTGATATTGAATGAAATATCAAGATACAGAAAGAAACGTTTCATTTGTAAATATTGCATGAACAATGAAATGAATTCCATTTTCCAATAATAATGTTGGAAAGGTACCTAGTTTGTAGCTATATTTTCGTTGGAGTTCAGTATATAGCAAAAAAGTTAGAAAACTGAAAAGTGCAGAACATTTGTACAGCCTATTTGACAAATAAAGAAAAACACACATATGCTCCTGTAATATATGATATTCCTCTGCTTTTTGTTGTTCCTCTGTTAAGATTTAATACTGGTTCATGATCTCAATGTGAAAATGTCAATGTGCTGTAATGACGATCAACGTTGCCTTTCAAAAATGTTAACATTTCAAAATGTTTGTCTAAAAGCCGAGCACGTCGTGGTCTCAAAATTTCTTTGCCTAAGGAGAAAAGTCGTTCGACCGCAGCGCTCGATGGTATTGGCGTGTTAAATTGTATGAACGAAGCGACAAATTCACTTGAAGGATACATAATGAGTTACATAAAATATACTCATATACTGTGTGCAAAGTGTATGTATATCACTGTATCGCCTAATGCTAATAATAAACAGTTGCCAGACGGGTTGTACCCTGAAAGCTTTAGTTTCAAACGAGTATGGAACGCGTATTAAACTCTATTGAAGTCCTTTTAGAAACTAAATTTCCATCGTGATGTTGCGGTTGCGAGTTGCGGCCTGACTCGACGAAAATTGTTGCGATCGCAACAGATTCGCAACTTTCCAAAAATTGTTGCGGCGCAACCGCAACCGCAACAGAAAAAGTTGCGATCGCAATTGCGGCCGCAACTTGTTGCGGCAAAACTGCACAACACTGAAAATAAGTTATGTTTTAACTCCGTCTCATAGGAAGTTTTGTTATGAAATACAAAAGTTAATACATGACCTTTAAGGCCAGGTTAGAGTACAGTGGATCCCAGCACATTGTGGAATCCATGGTAATGAGGTCGCAGATAAAACTGCAAAAGTGGGGCATAGTAATGAAAAATCAGTGTGGAATTCTCTCCATTATGAAGAGGCACTATCTGTTTTGAAGGAGAAATTCTTGGAATGCTGGACAATTCAATGAAAGTCCAATGTGCAGAGAACCGGCAAAGGGAAATTTTTTGTCAGATATGCTGAATAAACCTATTAGCAGACCATGGTTCATGCTCCTTTCTTGCTAGCTTGAATGTGTTGTTGGTCAACTTAGAATGGGGCACGTAGGAGTCCTGGCACATCTGTATAGATTTAACAGGAGTCCTACCAAAATGTGTACCGCTTGTGACTGCCCTGAGTCAGTTTCTCATTTCTTGTTTGAGTGCCAGAAATATATCGCTCCTCGTAAAAAGTTTAAGGATTTGTGTAATGGCTTGAATGTTGCATTTGACATAGGAAATGTGTAAGGATGTGGAGAAAATCCTGGATGTGTTGAAAGGAGAGTCATGTATGCATTAGCACGCTTTTTATGTTCAACTGGTCGATTGTAAACCTTATAGAACATAGAATATTATGAAACAATTTAATCTGAGCAACGACATTCAATTTGATAACATTAAAAGTATATCTTCTGTGAAAAGATGAGTCTTTGATTAGCAATTAATTCTGTGAATTTTCATTGTTGAAACTGAAATGTTTTCTGCCCAGTATACCAAAATGTGTATGTCAGAAACTTGCTTCTACTCTCTGCCAGTGTCAGATTTCAACTGTCCAAGACTGTCACCACCACTGGACAAGCTTCATCCAAAGGTTCTCAGGTCCTACGGTCTTCCAGTTGAGAAGATCTGAGAATTTCAGAGGTCTCAACAAGGCCTCACCCCGATCAAGAAGAAGAAAGACAGTTGCTCTCACTGAGTAAAGACTGCTTTTTACCAAGCTCCTGCGAGGCTGTGAATAACCTGTAATTATTCCTGAGATCAAAATTAATATCTCTCATTAATTATTTTACTAAATCGGCAACTGGCTTTCTCCTTCCATCTTTGGTGGGTTGCCCTGCCGTTTTTAAATTAAGATAGACTGTAAGGCTGATTTGTCCATTATTTATCTTGTAATTTTGTTTTGTTTCTTATAACTTTCTGTAAGATAATAATTGTATCTGTGTGTGACCCCCACCTGGGGGTTACACAATTTAACGGTGGCAGATTTGTCACCAAAAATCGCTATGGTGACGTGAGAGAGGAAGACGAATCAAATGATGAAGAAATCTTGCAATCACAATTAGTCAATTTGGAGGAGGAGAGTGTCAGCCATTCACAACTCAGTAATGACCCAGCAGACCTTGAGCGTATGGATGACTCAGTTGTTCAATGAAATTGGTTTAAAACTAACCAACGATCCAGTAAAAGAGAAAGCAAAAGCCTAGACCATCTTGACTCAGAATCTGAATGTGAAGCATCAAAAAAGACTAAAGATTCCTCTTCTCCACTCAAAACTCCATCTTACCCAAGAAATAAGACACTATTATCTGAAAGCAAAATGTGTTCTCTGCTTTTTGCTCAGCCACTTGAATCTGCTGAGTTTATTGGTGCCTCAAAAAGAAAAATGATGCTTGATCCTTTTGGAGCGGCTCATGGATTAAGGGAGGTGCTTAACTATGATTTTGTGAAAAAAGTAAGAGTCAACAAACAAAAAAATATACTAGCCGTAGAAATCAAAGATGCATCACAGTCAAAGTTTGAAAGAGTCCTAAAAATAGATCATGTTGGTAAATTTGCTGCTAAATGTTACAAACCTCAAGCTGAAACATCAGAAGCCTCCTGTGGTATTATTGGTCTCATTGACCAGGAAGTCAACCTTGAAGAACTGATTCCTCTCATCAAATATGACAACCACACAGCTGTAAAAATGATAAGACTACCTAAGTTTGTGAATGGAAAGAAAGAAGTCTCCCAAAGTGTTAAAGTAGGTTTTGCCGGAAGGGAAATGCCCAAATCCCTTAAAATTTAATACATGTACTTTCCTGCCAGACCCTACTCTCCTCCTCCTTTGAGATGTTATAAATGTCAACGTCATGGTCACTTTGCTGGTGGTTGCACATCAATGGGGCGTTTCCTCATATGTGGTGGTAATCATGCTAAGGATCAGTGTACTGCTAATGTTCCTTGTTGTGGAAATTGTGGGGGAGCTCACGTGACAAGTTCTAGGTACTGCCATCTAATTAAGAGTTCCTTAGAAATCAGATCTCTAGTGAGAGAAGGCATGTCCTTTTTGGAGGCACAAAAAAAGGTTTCATCTGGAAGTGAAGTAACTAATGGTACCAATCCTCAAATTGTGGAAAACCATTCCCAGAGTGAAGATGATCCCAGTTTAACTACATGTGAGAAACTATCCATCAATCACTAACTTCCCGGTCACCAAACTGCAACCAAGACCAGTGGCAATAAAACCTATGTCTCAATATTGAAGAGGGCTCAACCCTCTTGCACATGTCGATGTCCACCAGTCGCAGTGGTCCTACTACTTGCCACAAAGGGTTCCCAATCTCAATTGTAATAGGAATTGCCAAAATCTTGTTGGTGGAGTATTCTGAGCCCTATGTTAATTGTGATGGAGAGAGTCAAAATGTATTTGCAGACTGTTCTCGAGGTCAGGATGCTCCTACGGAGAGTGGATCTGTGGACTTTGGATCTCCTGTTAAAGAAATGATAGAGTCTTATGTGCAGTCCATGTTTGAGGATTTTTTACTTGTTTGGGTAAGTTCATAGTTGAAGCTCTTTCTTCTAATTTGACTTTTGAAAATAAACGTGAACGTAGTTTGTTGATCCTAAGTATGATTAGAAATAATTTTGGACAGAAAATAGGCAGTAAACTGTTGAAAGAGTATCACAATTTTGCAGCCTCTCAAGGTAAATGGAGATACACCGTCAGATAACTGTAATACTGGATAAAAACATGTCTCCACAAGAGTCTCAGCAGGAAGGTAGATCAACTACAACTAGCAAAATCCCAAAGACAAGCCTTACACAACATTGTTACCGGGAGGCCGCCTAAGGCTTCATCACGCACTATCGGATGTGGTTTTTGCTGTATTGTGTGAGAATATTGGTTTGTATGCTTAATTTGTATGTTTCTTTCCGTTTGTTTCAGCCTAGATTCTTGCTGTGCTATCAACTATTATTGTACATAAGTTAATCTTAAGCCTGGAAGACCTAGCTTGCTTAAGTTCCACCATTTTTGGAGGTGAGTTGAATGGTTCTTCTTGTTTAATTAGCATGTGCATTGCTGGAATTTTCAGTTCATCTGTTTTGGTTTCTGCATGGTTTGGTTTGCTTCTTTTATTTTGTTTTCATTGTGAGATGTTCATTTTAATTGGTTTCTTATACTTTGAGTTAGTTTTGTTCTTTATGTTCATTTTACTTATATAATTTGCATTTTTGATTTAATTTGATTTACTTTGCTTCATGAGATTTAATTGCTTCAGATTTCTGCTTAATTTATGTTTGTTTGTTTTATTCTTTTTGTAAAGCCTGGTCATGGGAGTTGCTTGCGGTTCTTGTACTTATAAGTTACACTCATTCTTTTCAGCCGGCAAGTCAACACCTCATGTCCATGCTCCCTAGTCCCTACTCTTGCTCATCTTGTCATACCTGTCTTTACATTCTCTACTATTTGCTGTGCCTCTGGATTAGTTATTCCCCAAATTCTTGTTCTGAGTAAACTATAATAAACACTAAAGTTTCATTTCACCAGTATTTCAAGACTCGCTATACAAGATCAATGTTGTATTATAGGAAATTCTGACCCCGCAACATTGGCATCTCCGACGGTATTGATCTTGTCCATTCATTCATTCCTTCATTTACTTCCAATTTTTACAACTTTCTTATAGCCATGTCAAATACAGAACTACAATTTTCTTCTTTAATTGGGGAGCATGGACTGAGGGAGGCTGGTAAGTCTCCAGCTGGTGGCACCGGTGAGCCTCACCATAAGGTCTCCAGTGGTTCACTGCAGCAGGGGGAGATGGATGCCAAGCCCTCATCAGCAGTAATTGATCCAGCTAAAATAGTAACCTTGGAGCAACTTTCCTTGGCAATTTCTCTGCATCTCAGTTCTCCCACCCAAACGTTGGAGCCGACTTCAATAATGGCCGATTTGGAGTGAACATCAACCCCAATCTGTTGCGTAAGTCGGATGATTTGCGGTGGACCTTGTTTCCACGCTGGCAGGGGGCTGGACTGGATGCTGCTGTAGCTAAAAATGGCAGGGCAGCTGAGCATTTGCATTGTCTCCTGACCCAACAGGACAGCATATTCTTTGTTGGAGGCCGCCATGCTGAGGAATCACTCTCTTACAGGGATTAGTTCTCTGTCCTTGCTTCAATTTCGGCCGATCGTTTTTGGCACCGGGTTCCTGCTCATGAGAGGTGTGTCCATGTGCTTGGTAACCAAAGTGGAGGCTTACTGGAGGCTAAATCGGTTGTTTCTCATGGCTCTGCAGCTAAAACCTGCTCATCTGCGGTGCCTATGTCTGGTGAGGGGAAAAAGGTCAGGGAGCCTAAAGTGAAAGAGCTTGTCTTGTCTTCAACGGATTCGCTTAGCTCTGGGAGTCTGGACAGCTCTCACTCTGACACCACTTCATCGACCTCATCGAAAAGAAAGTACCACCGTCGACTGCGGAAGAGGAGAAATGCTGGGAGGAAGAGAGAAATGAGAAGGGCTGATAAACGTGAAGTGGTGACTCCTCCTGTATTTGAGATGAATGGGAAGGAGAATTTGAAAACGTTCTTCGGGACATTTGGGTCATACTTCCACAAGAAGTTTAATGGATCAGAGTATGATATGACTCAGGAATTAGCAAAATTTCTCTCCGATGAGCTTTTGGAGGTGTATGGTGTTGAAGGAGGACGGAAGTTGAAGTACCCTACCATGAAGCAACATCTTTTGGATTTCTACAAAAAGCAGAAAATTGGTGGGAAAAAGTACTGGAGAGAGAAGTTGCAGAATGCCTCACCACACACCGATGAGCAATTAGACATATGGAATACGACTTATTGAGTTAGCCGAGCTTGCCTACCCAGATGACAAAAGGGAGTCTCTTCGTCATTTGCGGAAGAAGTTTTTGGAATCTATCAATCCTGGCATTGCTTCAAAGGTAGAGAATGCTGACCGTGCTCTGTGGGCTGGTTCTTCTACAGCAAAGCATATGTCCTTTGATAAAATGATACAAATGGCAAGGAAGATTAAAAAAGAACTTCAGGCAAGCAAAACGGTATTGTTAATGTCTGGCAGTGGAGCTAGCCATCAAGCAAAAGCAGTGCCTGCAAAGAATTCTAATTATAATTCTAATTATGCAGGCAACCAGGCTTCTTTAACTTGCACTTCCCTGGACAGAACACAGAGTGGGGTGGCGTCGTCACAAAGAAATTTTTCATCTCATCAGCGAGGGTGTAGTTATTGCCGCCGTCCGAACCATACTCGGAAGGAGTGCTGGCGTGCCTCACGGTCCTGTCTCATATGTGGAAATAAACATCATCTGGAGGAACGCCCAAAGTATGACCCTAATTACAAGAGGTCTTCAGCCAAGACTCAGCCTTTACACTAATTGGTCCTGTTGAGCCATGGGCACATACAGGGCTGTTTATCAAGACCCTCACAAGTTACCCTGTGGTATTTGATTTTCCAGTGTTGCCAGGGGTCACCACCAAGTATTCCTCAGTGATGGAGAGCATCCCTGAAGAGGAACCACCCAGGGAATCCACATTGGAGAATGAGGAAAGCAGTGATGCTTCACCGGAGGACATTGAGACTGGTGTGGCGATGGATGACCACGGCACTGCCCAATCGGAACCCAGGCCTGACTCCGATATCAATGAAGACCACCTGAGGGCAATTCCAGGAAGACATATTTGTCTTTTTGGGTGCAGCTCCAAGTTGCTGACTGTGTCAGTGGCTCTTAATGGGCATCTGGTAAATGCCGTATTGGATACTGGAGCCGCCATTTCACTTACAACTGAAAAGGTAGTTGTTGAAGCTGGATTGGCTGTAAGTGGCACTGATACTCATGTGAATGTAATTGGTGATTACAAATTAAAAGCAAGTGGTGTGACAAAAAGTAAGATTGAAGTCTGTGGGATTAAGATGGAAGAAATAGAGCTGTTAATTCTCCAGGACAGTATCCATCTACCTTTCTCTTTAGTGTTAGGAATAGACTTTATGAGGAAGAATAAGATTGAATTGTCATTGAGAAAGAATATCATAACCAAACACTTCAGTACTGGAGGCTCAGTTGAAATTGCTTCACCGGCCTCAGGGAGCCCTGAAAGAATCTTGTATCATAAATTACCCTGTGTGGCTAGTAGAGATATTTCATTGAAGAGTGGTAAGGCTGAACTAATTTCGGTTGACATTCCATAACTGCCTGTTGGTAAGGATCATTTATTTTTGAATTCTGATTTAGACATGTCTTGTAGACTAAATGATGATCTGTGTGGCGTGGCTGGATTTTTCGATGTTGATGATAGACGAGTTCTTGTTGTGTCTCGGGAATCCCCGGCCAAGATTGAAAAGGGGCAATTCCTTGGCTCACTATCTTCCATTTTCCAATTGCCTGAAGAGAATGAGCTTGTTGAGATTGAGGAGGTGCATTTTACAGATCGCTTGCCGAAACTTGCTCCATTGCCTGTCATAACTGAGGAGCAGAAGGTTGGAGTCTATAAGATGCTGTCCCAGTTTGCCGGTGTGTTCAGTTCAGTAGATAGTGATCTTGGCCATGCCCCTGTTACCGAACATCATATTAAGTTGACTGCCGATATGCCAATTTACCAAAAGCCAAGACGATTTCCTAAGCCGATTGCTGATGAAATTGAACGGCAGTGTGAGGAATTCAATAGCCTGGATGTGATTGAGCCCAGTGTCTCATCTTGGTCTTCCCCAATTGTTCCTGTGCGTAAGAAAGATGGCTCGGTCCGAATGTGTATTGATTATCGCAAGCTTAATAAAGTTACTGTACCTGATAAGTTTCCAGTTCCGAATTTAGCAGACTCAATTTTAGGACTTCATGGTACGGACTATTTTACTCGTTTAGATTTGGTCCGTGGCTATTACCAACTACCTATTGATGAAGGCAGTCGGGAGTGTACAGCCTTTTCCTCTCAGAGGAACCATTGGCAATTTAAACGACTGGCATTTGGTTTACGTAATGCTCCGTCTGCTTTTCAACGTGAAATTCTAGCTGTCTTGAACGGTTTTCCTTCTAATAAAGTAATAGTTTACATTGATGATATTTTAATTCTAGGGTGTTCATTTCAGGAGCATATTTTACTTGTTTCTAAAGTTTTGCAAACTCTTTTGGACCATAAAATCAAAATTAAACCTTCCAAGTGTGGTTCAATACTGAAGTGGAATTCCTTAGTCATGTAATTGGCAGATCGGGCATAAGGAAAACTAGTGCATATATGGATGCAATTTCCAAGCATCCCCGACCAACTACAGTTGAAGAATTGAGAGAGTTCTTGGGATTGGTTAATTTTCAGAGGAAGTTTCTACCAAATTGTTCCGTAATACAGAAGCCATTATCCTCTCTCACAGGAGGAAGACGGACCAAGGTGATTGAATGGACTGACGAGATGAATAGTTCTTTTGAAAAATTGAAGGAGGACATGCGCAATGATATAGAGCTAGCATTCCCTAATTATGGAGAGAATGCTAATAAATTGGAACTTTGGGTTGATGCCTCAGGGCATGGTGCTGGTGCTTATTTGGTTCAGGAACAGTTTGGTTGTCATAGAATTGTTGGTTTTGCATCTATGGCTATCGCCCCCTCACAACTGAATTACTCTACCCTGGAACGGGAGTTTTAACTGCTTTGAGGTAGGGAGTGAAGACATTTAAACCATTTTTGTTTGGGGTAGACTTCATTCTGTTCACTGATCATCAACCGCTTGTTCATTTATATAATATGAAATTGGTGTGTGCACGGTTGGTAAGAACTATTGATGAATTGTCGGATTTTTCTTTTGAAATTAGGTATCTGCCTGGTCATTTGAATTCAGCGGCTGATGCGTTATCTCGAGTTGGTTGCCCCGCTTGGGAACCAAATTTGAGTGTTCTAACCACTCTTCCGGAGGGCCTAGTGCATGATGGACCACTGATTCCTGGTGGTGGTGACTCGCTTTTCCTAAGCTTGCATCGAGTGTGGACTCGCAGTGGTACACCAGACAAGGTCCCGCCTCATGCACAGGCACTGAGGGAACAGTTGGTTGATGAATTGTTAGCTAATTTTTCACGATACAAAATGAACGTGAACAGGGAATCACGCAAACGGCTCAAGCTCATGAGGTATGGGGGTCAGCTTCCTTCGTTGGAAGTACTTTTGGTTGCCAGCAGAATTTTTCAAGTAAAAATATTTGTTTACTTCTGGTCAGAACAGCCTGTGATCTACCAATTTAAGGACTTCCCTATGGTGGTTCACTTGGAATGCCTGTGTGGAGTGCACTTCAATTCCCTTGGGGAATTGCGCAAAAACAACACCCCCGATTTGGCAGTTTGTTCATTGTATTCATGTAATGATAGCCTTGTCTGCAAAATACCCTTGACCGCTGACCTTGCGAGGGGGGAGAGCGAAGGGGATAGCAGCGATGAACTTCTTGAATTACTTTTGAACAAGGAGAAGGTTCCCTGCTGTTCACATGGTCGGGGACCTCAACCTCAAATTTGGGTTCATGCTAAGGGGATGGATCTCTGTGCTGTGGTTGACTCAGGAGCTGAGCAGAGCTTGATTTCCTGTTCTGCTTTGGAAATTATGCAGCAGTGTCAAGAAATTGTTGTTCTGAGAGAGCATTTGTGTAATATTATTGGGTTGACAGGACAGAGAGTGTCAATTAACCAGACGGTATCTTTAAAGCTTCCGCTTGGGTCTAAGATTTCATGTGAACCATTTAAATTTGCTATTGTACCTGATGATGTCTTGCCACACTATTTCTTGATTGATATTGACTTTCTAATGACCAATAACCTTGGTGTTGATTTGTATTGTAATACCTTGAAGCAGTCAGATAGAGTAGTTGCTCAATTGTGTTATCAACGACCTTTGTGGCAAGATGAAATTTCTGTGTTGGTAGCTATTTCTGAAGAATTGTCAGAATGCCATGAGTTGCAGTTGGTAAATAATGAAGGTGAAACCTGTATACAGTTGATTTGACAATCAGAGGAAATTGGTGGATTATCATTTATGCAGGATGAAGAAACTCTTAGGGATGTACAGGAATCAGATCCCATTATCTGCTCAGTCATAGACTGCATTGAAAGGAAAGTGTTACCTGCAGAATGGCCTAAGTCCTGTAAGCCTTTTTCAAGATATGGTTCAAAGTTGTCCATAGTCAATAATATTCTCATTTACTTGGATCAAATGTCAGTTGTGGTGTTCCCATTTTCTCTTTTACTGGAGCTTACAATTTGTTAACATTATAATTGTGCTTATATTGGACGTGAGAAAGTTTGGAAACTACTGTTCAATGTGGTGAGGCATCCACTTAAATATCAAATGGTTTCTGATGTTTGTACCACATGCTTCCAGTACCAAGTCTTTAAATCCTTTTCATCAATCAGGATTCCTCCAACCCTTAAAATAAGGTCAGAGTTTCCTTTTCAGCTGGTGCCGGCAGACCTGAGGTGCTACCTCATACCCAAAGGGGTTACATTGGCTGCCTGGTGGTAGTAGACCACTATTCTAAATGATTATCAGTGGCACCAATAAAAAATAAAAAGACTGAGACAATCATAAGTGCATTGACTAATCATGTATTTCCTTCATTTTTACATATGCCAATTTCAATGCTAACGGATAATGGGCCAGAGTTCTCATCAGCTGCATTTGCGTCATTTTTGCAAAATCTTGGCGTTGGCCATCAGTTGACAACTCCTTATTGCCCAAACAGCAATGGTGCATGCGAAAGGGTTAATCAGACAATAAAGAATTTTTAAAGAATCTTAACAAGCAAAATTATCAATCGGACTTAGATTTGCAAAAGGCTGTTGTCATTTACAATCAAGCCTATCATTCCGAAATTAAAATGTCACCATCTCAGTTTCTGTTAACGAAGAATCATACAGTACCTTTGCGGTTGCCCATTGCTGTGGGTTTGCAGGAGAAGTGGCACCTTGGCCAGCCGAAGTTAGTTCCGTTCAAAGTGGGCCAAGCAGTCCTGATGACGAATGAAAAAGAAGGTTTCCGTACAGTGAATAAATTTATGGCTAATTTTTGTGGCCCATTCATTGTTGCTAAAGTTGATGAGAATGGCTTGACTCATGTGTTACATGATTCTAAGAGTGATGGAGCAATTCGTGCTCACCATACTAAGCTGCGAATGAACAAGACTCCTCCTAAGTATTTATCTGATGCACTTCAGTCTATGGGGTTGGCAACGGAAGTGGAGCCAGTGGCCGAGGTAGAGATAGCATCTTTTAATCAGTTAGACTTAACACCATGCATACGCCCTGGGGTCTTGGAGTCTGATACCTCCAGTGAATTGTCGGTCGGAGAGGAGTCTGGGTCAGATGCTAGTGATTCCTCTTTTTCGGGATTTTCAACCCAGGCTGAATCTAACAAAGTGTTAGATGAGTTGCAAGAACGCCATTCTAAATCCGTAATTGAGGGATCATGGCCCAGTAACACTATGTGTGGCACCTGCCGTGGTTGTGAGTTGGAGCTTAATAGTGAAAGACTATTTTTATTACTGGCATTTGATGATCCTCGGAATAGAATTCAAATGCAAATGGCATTCACTGAGAGTCCCCCAAGGGTTGACGATGTGCTAGTGTGTAGATCAATTTTGAAAATGGATCAGGAAGCTGGTGCAGCAGAGGAGTCCTTTGATTTAGGCCGATCTTATGAAATTGACCAGTAACCGCAAGGGTCTGCAGCAGTTGGTGCACTGCACCGTGATGCCACAGCAAGGCAGGATGAGTCAACCATTGCTGAGCTTGAAGATTTCCTTCTCAGTTATAGCAGTGTCCTTTCATTTGATGGATTCACCGATGACCCATACCCACTATCGCGTTTTGCTCAGCTTAATGCTGCTAGACAGCTGATTGATCCGCAGGAGTCTCCATTATTACGACAGACGAGGTCGAGGGGCCCGGTTCAAGGGTTACCAAATGTTCAACCTACAATTTTAGAAAGGCAAAATAAAAAGAATTAGAATCTTAATGGAAGGTTCTTGATTATGGTATAGTACCCTAGGCTGTGCCATAATTGTAATGTATGATGTATAACAATGTTCTGGGTGGTTTCATTGTATCAGTAGTATAGTTTTGTGTGTTACCTTGAATTGGGTACTTACAAACCCACCTTTTGTTTCAGCAGTGTTTGAGTATTATACCATTATTCATGCAGGTATTTGGTGATGTCTTTGTGCTGTGGTTATAGGAGTCTTTCACTATAGTACTTATGCAGTGTCATTTTGTGTATAAATTTTGTTGAACTGTGTTGGTGAGATGCAATTCTCTTGTTAGTTGCAATTACTGTCAGATTGTGGTTCTTAGTTGTGATGTCACGGTTGTCATTGTCGGAGTATTTTCACCACCCCGATAGCCTGTGCTGGTGGGGAGCATGTTACCGGGAGGCCGCCTCAGGTTTCATCACGCTCCATAGGACGTGGTTTTTGTGTTGCATTCTGTGAGAATATAGGTTTGTATGCATAATTTGTGTGTTTCTTTCCGTTTGTTTCAGCCTAGATTCTTGCTGTGCTATCAACTATTATTGTACATAAGTTAATCTTAAGCCTGGAAGACCTAGCTTGCTTAAGTTCCACCATTTTTGAAGGTGAGTTGAACTAGCCTGTGCATTGCTGGAATTTTCAGTTCATCAGTTTTGGTTTCTGCATGGTTTGGTTCGCTTCTTTTATTTTGTTTTCATTGTGAGATGTTCATTTTGATTGGTTTCTTTTATTTTGAGTTTAGTTTTGTTCTTTATGTTCATTTTAATTACATAATTTGCATTTTTTATTTAATTTGATTTACTTTGCTTCATGAGATTTATTTGCTTCAGATTTCTGTTTAATTTATGTTTGTTTGTTTTATTCTTTTTGTAAAGCCTNCTCATCTTGTCATACCTGTCTTTACATTCTCTACTATTTGCTGTGCCTCTGGATTAGTTATTCCCCATATTCTGGTTCTGAGTAAACTATAATAAACACTGAAGTTTCATTTCACCAGTATTTCAAGACTCGCTGTACAAGATCAATGTTGTATTATAGGAAATTCTGACCCCGCAACAACATAGAGGAGTTAAACAGCAAGGACTGACCACAAAGAAAAATGTAAAAATAAATTTAACATATGCCATCAATCTATTAAGAGTGGTCAGTCAGAAAAGCTTTTCAAATATCTCAATTAAATTGCAATGGATTGCAGAGTAAGCTTTATGAAATAAAACTACATTTGCATACCAAAAAAACAGACATCCTCTGCTTATGTGAGACTTGGGTCAATGCTCACAAACCAAAATTTGTTGGCTATCAGTGTGTGTGGCTTCGTAGAGAAAATTGTAATAGAGGTGGTATGTGTTTTGTTATCAAAAATGAGATAATTTTTTGTGTAAAGAAACTCCTTCCCATTCTGAATGGAAAGTTAGAATTTTTGTGTGTTAGGGTGTCCTCTTCTTCTGGATATCTTGATATCTTACCATTTTCAATCCTAATGTACACATTACTGTTGATGAGTTTAATCAATACTTTGGTCAATTGGGTAAACTATTTATTATAATTGGGGACTTCAATGCTCATGCACCTCTTTGGGACTGATTCAATATATGGATGATAATTTACTTCGTGTATTTAACCCTCCTGATCTTCCCACTTTCCCACACCTCATAGTTCTAGACGCAAAATAAATCAACTTTGCTCATTTTACTTCTAACATCAATCCCTCACACTCGTATCACTAGTTCCTATGTTCTTATGCTCATAATTCAATACGAGTACTCACTAACGAGAGTGTTTTCATCAATGCGTCACATGAATTATGCTTTCCTTAGTCACCAGTATTTTAAATGCATTACCAGAATCCGACTACCGCGACAAAGAGGAACTCATTTTTTTGTGCTTTTCTCAGAATCATGTTTTCGACAATTATCATGTGTATTACGATAGCCATGTATGAATAACAATTATGGAGCTAAATCATTTGTCTCAACACTTAATTAACATGGGTATTACGATAACCACGTATGAATAGCAATTAAGGGTCTCTGTGTTAAGGTATTTAAACGCAATTTTTTGCATTATTTCAATTTAAATGCTCACAAACGAATACATTTTTCAACTAAGCGTTACGAGGATTGTGTTCTCTTAGTAACTTATATTCAAATGCACTGTCAAAATCAGATTAGGCAAAGGAAAGGAACTCATTTTTTATGTGCTTTTCTGTCAATCATTTTTTGATTTAACATTTTACACGGGTTTCACGATACCAATGTGTTATTATCAATGAAGGATGTTTAGGTTGAGGTGTTTTAAAAACCAATGTATCGACATTTCATGTTTGTACTTTATTGGAAATGTTTTTTTTCTTTTCTTTTTATATAGATGCCAGAACAGGTACATGTGAAGGGTTGTTATCCCTTTTACTTATATAGCGTTTCAATGAAGGAAAACGTCAATTAATAAGTGGGTCTTAAGTCGGTTTATTTAATCAGTGAGTAGGTATTATATTGTGGTAAAAGTAGGACACGATAAAGTAGTAAAAAGGGCAAGGTAAGGTGGGGAATAAAGGGGTAGCATGGGTAGACCTGTAATGATAGGATAAGTCAGAACAATAAAACATGATATTTCATACGACGTCACGACTAATTAAATCACTATACTGACTACAGACGCATGTGGTATAATTATATTATTAAATGATCAAATGACGAAATTATACGACAAGAAATCAATTAAACGATTTTACAGGCTATAGGCATCTGTCATATGTAGTCAATTAACTAATTTGACGTGGCTTTACAATATAGGCTCATCAACCGTAGCTTGAATATTACAAGGTAAAACACTTCACTTCATCCGTACTAACATCTTTCCAGCTCGGTAAATAATTTACCCTTAAACACCAAAAACAAATAGAACATAAGCAGTAGTTATTTCAACAACACAATAATTGAACATTTACACCGACCGAAAATAGACACTCACCCAGACGGTTCTATGCGGGGAAACACGGCACGCCTACATCGTACCAGAGCTGGTAGAGAAATAGGCTGGTGTTTACAGCTTACCAATAGGTCTTGGCTGAGGGTTGCCAAATAACCTTTAGTATCTCGATGCGTTGGGCGCTTGTGCAATATTTAATTTATTTGATGTCAATAAAATGAAGTTTGCATCGCAGCCGACACTTTAGCTTATATAAAAATTTATTATAATTTATACGAATTTTACTAGGCACCACACATGCTCCCCCTTGGATTTGTGTATAGTTCCTCCAACCCTCTTGGCATGTGGTTGTAGCATTAGCTAAAAATCATAAATTTCTCATTAAGCACTAAATAATCTAATTCTTTGCATAAGATAACTTACCGTAATTTATTTCTAATAATTTCTTACTTATAATTACTAATATTAATGTTTTATGTGACTTATTCAAATAGTAACGAATACCAAGCACCGCCATAGTAGACCTAGGCGATACGGCAACATCGCCGAGCCTAGCGTCGGCTAAACGTCAGTGTTCCTTCTGCAGTGGTATCGTGTACTTGTAGCTCCGCGTAAGTCAATAATAGTGAATTTCGTGATACTGCTCAGTCAATTATTGTGAGAATGGTTTGTGTGATAATTTAGGATTTCATTGTGTTTCTTGTGTTACTCAATTAGGAATTAATCTAGTTTAGGATGAAGTGTCTAAGAATAGGCTGTGAGCTCTTTGTGAAGATAAAGGTTACGCGCGTTGTAAGTACGCGCAAGTTCTCTCTGGTTGCCAGGATAGTTACGTAGTGTCATTGTGACGTGTTTAAATTTTTCTCTTGAATGATAGGAATTTGATGAGGATTAACGCTGATTAACATCCTCAATGTAAAGTAATTTTCTGTTGCCTTGTTCTGATTAACATCCTCGATGTTAAGTAATTTTCTGTTGCTTTGTTCTAATTAGCATCTTCAATGTCAAGTAATTTCCATTGCTGGTTCAGAATCATCTTGAGATGAGATGAAAGCACTATTCGTCCTTTGACTTTATTCAACCTTCACTCTGTCAACTGTTTAAGTGCAAAGAAATAAATTAGTGGCCGGTGGTTTTAGGAGAAAGAAATATTAGGTGACAAGATGGTGTGGAATTATTCATATAATGGAAGGGTGTGTGTGTAGCTCTCTTAAGGCGGCGTCACACGACGACCAAATCGTAGCGCTACGTTACCAAATTAATCGGGTAGCTTGACGGAATTATGAAGAGAGCTGTCACACGCTTCAGGGTTTCGTAGCGATCCGTTACTATTAGGTTTATTTACATTCGCTTCCGTCGCTGTCAAGCAGCCGTGCAAGATGGATTGCTACACAAGTTTTTCTCAAGTTCGAGACTTCATCACGCTCTATGAAATAGCTTTATTGGTGAAAAGTGTTGAACAACCAAAAGGAAAATGTTATGAGCTTTGATTTTGGATCGACGTAATGACCAAGGACTTGCGAACATTTGAGTAAAAGAAATGCGGTTGGGAGACGCTGATTCCTACAGGTACGAATGTAACGAATTCAATTTAATTCATTTATTTTTACAATTTTTAATACTTTATTAACAATTCACGCTTTGAACTATAGGACTGTATGAGCTCTGCATTGCAAGTTTATCGCAGTATTCAAATATGCATTCTGCTGTAGGCTACGTGCCACTGTCTTTTTAAAGAGCCCTGTACTAAATTCCAGAAATTGTCTTGCTTTAAAACTTTTTAAGCTGTGAAAATATGTGTTTTTTGTACGATTAGTTGAAATGTGCAAATTATCCCGTTTTAGAACTTTTTAAGCTATGCAAATATATTTGTCATGAACAATCATTATTTGCTTTCTGCTCTATATGACAATTTTCATCTTCATAAAATCTCTGACTCAATCAAGCACTTAATACCTATCTATCGGGGTCACCAGCGCATTGCAATTTTTGGCCTTCCCAGCTTGTGCTGGGAGAAATATCTTTGAAATTGAAAGCCCCATCAATTTTGGGAATGAGTGAAAGTATTTATAATTTTCTCAAACCAAATTATTTGGTGCTGAAATAATAGTACCTTTTTTGTTTTTTCTATTCCTAAGTGTGTTCGCCCAAATGAAATCATTTCTCAAAATCCAATTTTATAAAATTTTCAGAGTTGTAACTCCTATTTTTCCTATGTTTCTGTCCTAAATGAAACTCAGATTGGTGAAAATAAATGAATTTTTACAAACGAAATATTCAGCTTTGTAACTTTCGAGACTTGCTCTTCACTACTGCTTATTTTGAAACAATTTTACTTTCATTTTTGGATCAAAATTTCCCTACTAATGAGCACCAATCTGAACAAAAATCTACATGCTACCCAGAACGCAACTTTTACGTTGTTCACAGCAGGGTCGCGGAGTCGGAGGAATAAATTTGCGACTCCGACTCCGCCTTTTCAGAATTTTGCGACAACGACTCCGACTCCGCCTTTCCAGAATTTTGCGACTCCGACTCCGACTTCACTTTTCCAGAATTTGACGACTCCGACTCCGACTCCGACTCCACCTTTCTAAAATTTTGCGACTCCAACACCGACTTCACCTAATCACAATTTTGTGACTCCAACTCCACCTATTCACAATTCATAAGATGAATATTACTGCTTGCAGGTATTGCAGCCTGTACATGTGGTTATTACCCAATTGAAAATCAAAGACATGTCGCCGGTGTATTAAGGACGTGACAGTTGATCAAGGATGATTTATTGGGTAGTTGGCCGGCTTTGCCTTTAAACTCTCTCTCCGCGCTCATAACTACGCGCGGTCGAGCTCGGACGTGAAATTCATAGTTGGCCATGGATAATTTGAGGGCGCAAAATTTCGGTTGGTTAATGGCCGTAATATTTAAGAACGGCCATCCGTGGTTTACAGCCTCACAAATGTATGCTGCAGGTAGTGTGGTACAGGTAGTGTGCTGCAGGTGGTGTGCTGCAGGTGGTGTGCTGTAGGTAGTGTGCTACAGGTAGTGTGCTGCAGGTAGTGTGCTGCAAGTGGCGTGCTGCAGGTAGTGTGCTGTAGTTGGTGTGCTGTAGTTGGTGTGCTGTAGTTGGTGTGCAGCAGGTGACGTGCTGCAGGTAGTGTACTGGATGTGGTGTGCTGCAAGGGGAGTGCTGCAGGTAGTGTGCTGCCGTTGGTGTACTGCCGGTGGTCAGCTGCAGGGGTCAGCTACAGGGGGTCAGCTGCAGGTGATGTGTTGCAGGTGATATGCTGCATGTGGTGTGCTGCAGGTAGTGTGCTATAGGTAGTGTGCTGCAGGTAGTGTGCTGCAGGTAGTGTGCTGCAGTGAAGGATCGCCGTGCGTATAATGGATGGACGTGA
>JACJUY010001860.1:57888-74553 GCA_014220935.1 Platorchestia sp. MABIK | reverse complement strand
AGCCGGCCAACTACCCAATAAATCATCCTTGATCAACTGTCACGTCCTTAATACACCGGCGACACGTCTTTGATTTTCAATTGGGTCAGGAATTCATTAGTAATTGAACCGACTTTAACTCGAATCACAGTCTTTATTGATTAATTCTGATTTTTGAATCCCCTGCAGCTGTGTTTTTAGCCACCTTGAAGAGATCTGTCCTCCATAGCAGTCGATGTTGAAGTAAGGGGCTATGAGTCATGTAAGTCCCTCTCTAACCCATTTTGAAAATTTTCAATTGAGTTCAAAACCGAAGATTGTGGTGGCTGTTTAAGTGTTCAAATGTTCTTACATTCGCAGTAAACTAATCTTGAACTTTTCTTATTTTTCTAGTACTGCTGTAACACTGTCGTTCTAAAAGATCTTACTACCAACTGGAAGAAAATTTCACTGAAGGATCAACGTAGTCATAAAGTATAACAAGCAAATTGTCCTGGGAGTTCACTTTGTTATTGCCAAAAGTTGTCATTTACCATGAAATTTTCAAGTGTTGCCCACATTTGTTCAATAATTTTCAAATCGAGAGACTGACTTAGCTTTTTCCAAACGTTTTCATGAAGTATGTTCAATCAGGGGCTTACAACTATTATATTTATGGGGATTATAGCTCCAAGAGTGAATATGAGGGGTCCCGAGCTAATTGCTAAGTAGGTTGTCTCCCTTCTGTTGAAATAGAATAGGTTTTTTCTTTTTATTACGGATTTTTTTTACGGTAAACTGCTGTGCTGTTTTTTAGCACCTACTCATATATTACTTTTTTCTTCAACTTATGCCTTGTTTCGGAAACATCTTCCTCAACTTGTTATTTTTCTGCACCTTGCATGTGCGTAGATTCTGTTTTTCCCTAACTCCAAACTAAATGGTGCCTTCCTATTTTCTCATATTGGAATGCCTTTGTTACGGTTAGGGAAACTTAAACTAACATCTAATCTTTTATAAACTAACCCTGCACGTAACCTAATGTGTATTTTGGTCTTTTCAGATGATGAAAAATTTAATTCACCATTGCAGCATAGATGAATGTCGTTGTCGCAAAGACTCCTTCAGCGAAATACAGCAAGTACGTATATCTATAGGAATAAGCGTTTTTCGTGCACCATACACCTGTGACAACTGATCACTGTCCAAAATTATCACCCATTCATGTCCTGTAATTGAGTTACATTTTTAAGCGCACAAAAAAGAAAAAATAGCAAACAAGGAAACAGATGGAGTCCAACAAAAATTGTAATGATTTAAAGTCTTGTTCACCCACCTCCTACAAAACAGATCAGCGCATTTTCTATTCATCTTTCTCTGTTTTTTCTGTTTTCGTTTTGATTTTCACCTGTTATTAGTATAGCTGCAGTTCATGAAGTGATTAGGTTACAGCTGAAAATTACAGTTGCCTGGACAGACCTATTGCCAGTTACTTGAAGCATGATAGAATGACCTTACGGTTATTAATTTTCACCATACTTGTGACTGTTACAATTAGAAGCTTTCACGTTGAAGTGATGTCTGATTAATAAATAAGCGTAGTTTTTAAATTAAAACTCTAATATTTATGTAGGTTTTAAAGTGACAAAAATATTACAGAACAATTGAATTGTTGCAATTGTATAGATATTTGTGTAAACCCATGAAACTCCAATGCGCCGATTACGACACTCATGTTGAAAAATTTAAATCATTCTATTTAGAGAGATAAGTCAAAAGAATTGATCAGATACCCTAAAACGGGTGAATGCATGGATAATTTTAATAATTGTGACATCCTACTGCTCAGACATATCTTTTCTTATTTGCATTGAGTAAACACTGAAACAAACATTTTCATTACTTCTATAGATTAATGTATAGGAAAACAGCATTTTCGATCTAAAAAGAATATCATAGAGTGTTATGAACCTACGAAATTTATAAGATCAAGGAGATGACTGCTTCGGTTTTTCCTTCCTTAGCGTTGATGCAAGTGAAAATTTTCATTAGTTGCGGGTTGATTTCATGTAAAAAATTTAATAAACAATTTTGATTACCTGACATATTTGTACCTGCAATTACCATGTTAATGTGACCAATAATCACTCTCCAAAATTATAACCCCTGCATATCCTGTTATTGAGTTGCATTTTTAAGCCCACCAAAAAAAAAAAAATTAGAAAACAGGGAAACAGATGGAGCCCAACAAAGAGTGTAACCGTTAACTCGGGCCCATGAGAATTTGCATAATCGATGTTTTTGAAGTGCGATTGAACAAGTAAAGTAGGATAGGATAAATACTGACTAGTTTTAGACCTCCTTAAAACAGCGAAAAATACGACATTCTGCATAAGAATCATAGTCACAGGGAAATATAATTCACGTTTTCAGTCAGAAGAAAATGATCAGCGTAAAAGAGGTCAGGATTGGGCGACTAATTTTAAGAACTTATTTTCGCAACAATAACATATTAGTAACTATTAACGAAGACCCGCTATAAATGAATAATTCTGTCAGGAAAACATTCTGATAATTTTATTGCGTGCTCGCTTCACACACGCAGTGAATTTCGTTGAATATTTCACGTATGATATGATGTTAATTTTTATTGACACCTGGAAAAGAGTTTTAACAAAAATGTTTAACACCTGAAATTTCTTTGAGCAAATGGAAGTAGTGTTCCACTAATCAGCTAAATAACGATGTCACCAAACGTCGTTCGTGCACAAACAAGCGTTAAATTGAAAATATCAGTCTCGCGAGTGCTTCAACCTCTGCATCACTGTTTAATCCTCACTGTGGTGAAAATTTTCATTATTACACACCAGGTGTTCTATGTTGATTGTCACTTATGGTCGACAATGCAAATCAATAATATATGCGTTAATTGGGGCCTGATTGCCAGCAACAAAATTCAGTAAAACTTTAGCATTAATTCCTAAAATTGGGTTATGGAAGACAGTAATTCTATGGGTGACTCCATGTTTAAAACAATAATATCATTCAAAGAAATTATTTATATTAAATTCTGCTTCAGTTAACGATTTCATCAAGAAATTTTTTGAAAAACTTTTCCTAAGTATCGATTTCTCGAACGTGAAGGGTAAATAATTCACCTCTTTACGTAAAATAGTTCAGTTCCCATATAAATTTCACGCAAAGTTATGGGTCAGCACCTATCTGTACAGTACATTCAGAATTGAACAATTTGACGGAAGCACTTCCAAACGATATTGAAATTTTTATTTGCTGTGGTGAATGGCTATGAAGTATTACAGACAGAAGTGGAAATACTTTGCCTTAATAGCTTAGAAATCCTCATAATAATTTTGATATCTTTGGAAACACGTTTTTAAGTTATCGTTCTTAGTACTCGTTTTTTACGTCTGCCATCTTTATTATGTAATTTCAGTGACTATTTTAAGAAAGACCTGTCTGTCGATGAAAAAAACCTGTGTAGAAGTTAAAAATGTTGCTCCACCGGAGCAGAAAACTACAGTATACAAAGAAAAGTTAAAATTTGATCGGCACAAGAAGCATAGGTAGTGCAAGCGAATAATTTTTACAGAGTAATGCTTTTTATGACGTTACAATAATTATTCATGAGGAGGAATTGTTAACTTGACCTACATCGGCTAATGGATCATCTATCCAAATAGGTATAACACTCCAGCCTTGCCAATTTTCAGGGCTCAGTGCATTACCCATCAAATGTGGAAATGATGACTTAAGCAATATGTATTGAAAAAAAACGAGTGGGGGAGGTATAAAAACAAGCAAAGAACGCAAAAATGAGGACGACTTCAGTGTATGTGGGTAGAATAGATAAAAAATTAAATAGAAAATATCTTGCAATTTTCGGATAGAAGACCATTGAGGTCTTCAAAGTGGGTATGAAGTTGGAAATTGGTGCACCCATGCGACGGCTTCTCGCAGTCGATGCCGCCAATAACCATGACCTGTGGAAAGTACGCTATGTGCAGATGAAGTAAATCTAGTTATAATTCATGAAGTTATGTCATGGGTCAACTTGTAGGGACCGCTCTAATTGCAAAATCTAGGGCCATTTGAAAGGCGAGTGAGGGACATTAGAGAGAAGTTCACCTACTCATCATCACTACCTCCCCTCGCTAATCGATTTATGAAAGTCCTCACGACTGAGGTGGTAGTGAAGCCTGACGACAGACCGTCCAGAGGCTGAAGCGAAGTATGTGCTCGTGACACCGTCTCCCACATCAGCGCCGGCTCCTCAGCAGAGGAGACCGACGAGAGCCTGGTCAATGTCGCCAATATATCAATATCAAAGCTATGCTGTCGGAGAGCACGTCGCGAGAACGATGCCTGCCTCAGGCACTTACTCCTCGACCACCAGCCACGATGTCGACAACAAGGGGGCCGAAACACTGTTTACGGGTCGTTTATCTAGACACCCACATCCTAGTGCGTCTTGGACACATATAACTATAGTCTGAGTTGACAAACATATACAGTTACCAATGAAACTATTCGTACATCCCTCGTCTTTCAAAACTTTCTAGAATTACTCAAAAATATTGTTGCCACAGGCTTATTATTTACGCAGGGTGTGAAGCACATATTAGTGAAAATAATAAGAAGTTTCATGAGCAAAATATTATTTTTGAAAGATTTATTAAGCTGAACTTCAGACACACGATATGATAAAATATTCATACAGTGAGTAGTATTACACTTTATTGAGGTGAATCTACCATTTAAGCACATTTTCAATAATCAATAGTGTAACGTTTCATCTTCACAAGATTTGTAAGCCTTTCATAATAGTTTTTGACAAGCTTTTCCGTAGTTTAAGATGAAATATTGTTCCATTCTTCAATGGCGATACGTTTCAATTCCTGAAGATTCTTTGGAGCTCTCTTGTTGATGTTGACTTTTAATTCCTGCCACAAGCTCACAATGGGATAGAGATCAGGACTCATCAAAGGCCATGGCAGCACATTTATCTTAGTTCTTTGGAGCCAGCTAGTTGTAGACTTGGCCGTGTGCTTTGGGTCATTGTCTTGTTGAAATACCCACCGCCTTCCAAATCCCAATCTTTTAGCTGATACCTTTAGGTTTTCGTTCAAAATAGAAATATAGTCATTCGAGTTCATTTTCCCTTCAATTGCAACCAATTTACACGGACCCCGACCTCGAAAGACTTCACTCCACAAACCATGTCATGTTGCTGTTCGCTTGAACTTTGCAAAGTCACACTTGGATAAGGGCAGAGGCTTTTGGGAGAGAGTATTATGGAGTGACGAAACCAAAATCGAGTTTTTTGGGCCCAATGACGTGAAGAAGGTTTGGCGTACGAATGGCGAAGCTTTCCTGCAGAAGAGCACTGTGCCATCATTTAAGCACGGAGGTGGATCACTGACGTTTTGGGGTTGTTTTGCTGCATCGGGTACTGGAAAATTCGTTGCAACTGAAGGGAAGATGAATTCTGATGACTATATTTATTTGTTGGATGAAAACCTGAGAGTACCAGCTAATAGTTTGGGACTTGGAAGGCGATGGGTATTTCAACAAGACAATGACCCAAAGCGCATGGCCAAGTCTACAACATGCTGGTTTCAAAGAAATAAGATAAATGTGCTGCCATGGCCTTCGATAAGTCCTGATCTCAATCCCATTGAAAACTTGTGGCAGGAATTAAAAGTCAAAATGAAGAAGAGAGCTCCAAAAAATCTTCATGAATTGAAACGCATCGCCATTGAAGAATGGAACAATATTTCATCTGAAACTACGGAAAAGCTTGTCAAAAACTATAATAAAAGGCTTTTAAATGTTATGAAGACGAAATGTCACGCTATTGATGCTAAAAATGTACACAAATGATAGATTCACTTCAATAAAGTGTAATACTACTCACTGTATGAATAATTTTTTCTTATCGTGTGTCTGAAGTTCAGCTCATTAAATCTTTCAAAAATTATATTTTGCTCTTGAAACTTATTTTTATCGTCACTAATATGTGCTTCACACCCGGTGGAAATCTTAGGTCTGTGGCCACAATAGTTTTTGAATAATTCTAGAAAGCTTTGAAAGACGAGGGGTGTACGAATAATTTCGTCGCTAACTGTGTGATAACAAGGTCAAATCTTTTCTGCCGTATGATTGACCATGATTAATGACACAGATCTCAAGTCTGATTTTAAGTCTTTTCGAAAATATACTGTTCTCATCACGGCCAGCTTAAAATTTGTTGCATAATTAAGTTTCGAATCTTAAGCAAATCAATTCATTAATCACTTAGAGTGCAACTAGGTTAAGTAAATTAGGTTAAACTTACTTGTACACCTTAAAATAGCGTTGATAATAGGATGCCCTTAAAGTCGCTGATCTTTCGAGCCTGTAAGTAGCTTTACTAAAATGTATCAATATTAATTGTAATAGCCATAAGAAACAATGCATCGTTTGCAGTCAATGAATTGTTTAAATTAATTCGTTGTTTAATTTGAATGTCGATTTTGGATACATTTGTAATTATACAAATTAAATATATATATATCCTACAAATTTCATGTAAGCCGTAGCTAGCAGTAAAAAAGCGCGATGGATAAGCGTGCAGCCCGCGTGAGGGGAATAGGGTTGTGTCTCACCAAGAGAAGGGGGGCTTATGTGAGGGGCTGTATGAAAATGTGGAGCTAGTACGTGCAGCAGCGAACGTAGGAGACCAATTATAACATTGATACAAAGCACACAAAAATAAAGGGGTTAAAATTTTTCACAACGTGCAAGAAAACAAGGGGATTTGGTATTAGGAAAAGGCTGTGCATAGCAATATTGATGAAAGCGAGGGTTGCAACTAGTTCAAAAGTTACACGTGAGCATGGGAGCAGACGCTCACGGGGGGCGAGCCAATAAGCAGCCTCGGAGTTTCGGGCGCTCTCATCTGACTCAAGCAAGTGCGAAACGTACCAACTATAACTGCAGCGAAGGGAAAGGGTAGCCCACTCGCTGTTTACTCTGAGAAGGTGTAGCACGTCAAGATGTAGGTCCAGAAAGCAACAAAGCGGAGGGTGGGCGGCTCAACGGCTTGGGGTTGCATCGAGGTGGGACCAAGATGGCGCGTAACCTGCTGAGGCGTCATCTACTTTCCATCCACGTACCTAGACTGAGTGTAGTAAAAACGCGCAATTTTACTTCTGTCTCGCGAGGAGGATTCAGCAAGAAACGAGCGGATGATAAAGAATGCTAAGAGTTGAAAATACCTATTCGCGCGCGCAACAAATACTCAGGCTTGTTTTTTTAGGAGCAGTTTCTTCGCTAGGCCTCCGGTGCAGCTTTATTTTCAGGTGCAGGGTATCATGCTTTTTTTTCGTGACAAAAATGTGTGCGCGCAACGATTTCCAAGAGTTTTCGTTCAATGGATTTTCTTTTACAATTTACCTCGTCAGTGTTTCATTCCTAACGTTAAATATATACCATGAAAATGTATAACTGATTTCATTTATCTCGTGCCGGTAATAGGTTTTACTTAGGCGGATACGTAATGCATACGCTTGCTATTTCTTTTATTTCTACTTTCCTGCCTACTCTGTCCTTTCTCTTTTCTGTGTTTTTTTTTCCTGTCTGTAATTTTCCTTTCCTCTTTGACTAACGAGGTTTAAACTCCTCTATCGCAAACAGATGGCTCATCCATATTTCTGTTTCGTGACACATTGATGACTGTAGGATGAATATTGTGACACTGCAATGTAAAACTAGCAATTTCGCAAATCAGCGCATCACGAGTCCATATCACGCCTCCAGAATAGTGTCCCCGCATTAATGTCACACAATAGGACTTCCCCTAACACTAACGTGCTACAGTTTAAAACGGCTTTTGTACGCTTTATGTTTGGTTCTGAGTGACTTTTGTAGATCGTCGAAATAGTTCTACATTTGAATCCAATTTAAATACTGCCCCTTTAAGTCTTGAGTCTTTGCAAGTTCAGTGCTGCTGCTATAGGCCCCCTGCATCGTATTCAAAAACAACAGGTGGGCCTAAATACAAAGGCACACTTGAGACACATTAGAGAAAGCTTCCCTAACCACAAAAAGTTCTTCCGAACATTGAAAGAATAAAGGCATCGTTTAATACGGATTTAAGGGAAAGGGGGATCAACGGATAAGGTCTGTTAATTACAAGATTCCCTGTGCATAGCTGGTTCGAAAGAATATAAAAACAAATTATTCCTGCAAAAGGATGTCAAACCTAACCTTCACCTCGATAACTCACATTTTCTTTGAGACAAAGACATTCATCTATGTTTGAGCGAATAGTGAATTACATTTTTTATCATTAGAAAAAATAAAAATACACATTAGGTTAGGTGCAGGGATAGTTCATAAAAGAATAGATGATATGCTATTTTAAGCCTCCCTAACCGTGACAACGGCGTTCCAATGAGAGAAAAAAGGAAGGCACCATTTAGTATGGAGTTAGGGAAACGCGGAATCTACGCAGAATCTACGCACAAGGTGCAGAGAAATAATAATTTGAGTAAGATATTTCCGAAACAAGGTAAAAGTTGAAGAAAAAGGTACTATGTAGGTGCTAAACATCAGGACAGCAGTGTACCGAAGAAAGAACGTCCGTAACAAACAAAAACGATTCTCTTTAAATAGAAGGAAGAAGACCTACTTAGCATTTAGCTCGGGACCCCTAATACAGTATTCTCTTCTGCAGCGATAATTCCCATAAATATAATAGTTGTAAGCCCCTGATGAGAGATAGTTCATGAAAACGTTTGGAACAAGCTAAGTCAGTCTCTCGATTTGAAAATTGTTGAACAAATGTGGGCAACACTTGAAAATTTATCAAGAAGTATACTGTCACTCTTCATGGTGTATGGCAACTTTTGGCAATAACAAAGTGAACGCCCAGGACAATTTGCTTGTTATACTTTCTGACTACGTTGATCCTTTAGAGAAGTTTTTTTCAAGATGGTAGTAAGATCTTTCAGAACGAAAATGTTTACAGCCACACTGCCAGAAAAATAAGAAAAGTTCAAGATTGGTTTAATGCGAATGTAAGAACATCCGAGCACTTTAACAGCCACCACAATCTTCAGTTTTTAACTCAATTGAAAATTTTCGAAATTGGTTAGAGAGGGACTAATGTGACTCACAGCCCCTTTCTTCAACATTGACTGCTATGGAGGACAGATCACTTCAAGGTGGCTATAAATTCAGCTGTAGGGTATTCAAAAATCAGAATCAATCAATAAAGACTGTGATTCGAGCTAACGGCGGTGTAGTAACTAACTAATAAATTCCTGAACCTTGTGATTTATTTGGCCACGCAGTGGACTGTACATGTTTTTCTTAGATTTGTGTAAAACTTATTCTATGACGTTTGTTGGCTTTCCCATTCTGCACTAACATTTGGTGTGTATGCAAAATGTGGAAGATTAGGTTCATTTAATAGAAGACTAGCCTGACTATTCATAACCCTTTAATGATTGTCTTATAAGAACATGCTTAGATTTTCTATGCTCGCACCGCAGTAGGTAAAAAATCCCTCTCATGAGTTTCACAACTTTGTGCTATCTCCAGTCGCGAATTCCGATCTTACACAGTAGTGCCACGACGCAGGGGTCAACGATCGTACTCTGGAGAAGAAAGACTCAGTTTCAATTTCTGTTCCGTAACTACGACACTTTAATCGTAGTGGAAGCATCTCCTCAGTTGATCACAGAGGAACAAGAAAATATGTGGAAGAGGTTATACGGAGAACTCCTCCAGTCAATGAGCTTGTTTCTTCGTTGGCTCACTCTTCTCTGAATAAACAATTTATAGACAACATTCTATAAGACAGTGTAACCATAGAGCGACCGTTTAAAAAGTTCCTAATAAATATATTCTGCATTGGTTTCAGTTGCAGTATTAAATTATAACAGTCAGGGGACCGACTTGTTATTGGGATAACGACATCTTGTGCTACATCATTCTGACATTAACCGTTGTCTAAGAGAATTTATTTACAGCAATTCATGCGCCAATGAGACTGGGTAACGTAGCTTGGAATTTAAAGTAATTGATAACTCACAATCTTTCAGGATGTGCAACGTTTGCTCCAAAGTTTTTTTAACGTGTAATGAAATTTTTTAATAAGAATAAGCTATATCATATTCATCAATTGCATTAGTGGAACTTCACAATTTCCTCGCTAATATCTTCACGATTAATTTATTGGTTCAAGATTTTTCATATCCTGTCAAAATTAATATGTGATAGTCGTATGCAATTGGAATTCACAGTTTCATGACCTCTATAACTAAGAAACTTAACGAGTTAAGGTAACACATAGCATAGGTCTCCAGTAACAATATGCGCTCAGTGTTGTAATGACTCTGAAATCATTGAGCAAAAACTGTCCTGAGGTAAACAGGACATTTTCAATGAGAAATACTCGGAATGTGCTCATGAATGAAATACTAAAATTTCTCACTTTATCAGACCTGCAGAATAAGGAGTAATAACCAATCTAAATTTCATATCGTATATGTTCATCGAAACCTTTTAGATTGAAAACCTTTTTCGACTACAAATTTAAATATTTTTCCATCAACATCATTCGTCACGACGTTTGGGCCCAGCTATTTCCGCCTTTTACCGAATCATACTATTACAATAAATCTGTTAGCGAATGTTTTCGAACACCTACGATTATCACTAATTGCTTTATTTTATAATTTTGATTTAGGTTTCTTCCTAGGCGCAACTGCTATATTATTTTTTTCCTACTTTGCATATTTTCTCTCATCTTCCTTCACGTTTATCTACATGGTTTTTCTACCGTTAATATTATGAAAATCAAATCATTGGGAATTCAAATGTTACTAAAAAAATTTTATGATTAGAACACAGTTGAAAATCAGCGCAGTGTTTTTGGCTGTTTCTTGACGTTTTTAGCAGAGGTTAGTGGTGCCGCAGCGCAGTACAGCGGTCGCTACGTCCGCTTTAGTGACGACTATCGCTGCCGTGGCTGTCGGCAGCACTCGCGAGAACATCTGCTTAGATCTGCCTAGAATTGGTATAGACCGCTATTGGCCACTACTCAAAAGTTCAATAAAAAATGCTCCACACAATCGGATTTTCTGCCAACAACTGCTCTACAATTTTATACAGTTTTTTAGGTAAAAACGACTGCGGGGAGCATTTTTCGGTATTTTAGAATACATGAAGCGGCTAACATAATTTAATAAACCTGAAATCATTTAAAAATGGTTTGCATCAACAGACAATTGCAAACAACAGATAAATATCAGGATAATCCCTGATTCGCCTAACTACGACAGTTGACTTCCTTTGTGACAAGACAATGTAAAACTAATTCGTCTTCCCAAGATGGTCCTTTTAAACCTCTATAAAAAGGAGAAAGGAAACGCAAAATGACTTTAGGATTTGAAGTTCTTATTGATTATTCTTTTACAGTGCTTATTAAATACAGGGGTACATTCCAGCAAAGGCAGTGATTTATTTTCTTTAGCCTAAATAGCGCATGCAGACATGAGCTACTGCGTAACGCGACAAACATTCTTAGAATTTCTTGTAAAATATTTGTGCTATTCAGCTAGGTAGTGAGGATAATGTTGGGATATTGAAATACAATACAAATGAAACTTAAGGGCTAACTAAAGTAAATGCGCGGGCGCACCATCAGCGTAGCCACACCGAGCTAGGGGGGGCACAATGGCCAAACACTTGGAAGAAAATATTGACATTATGGATAACTATTGTACACTGGATACGACACCACATGCTCTGCCTGACAGTATGCTATTTAGAACCCCGGAAAAAAATGAATTCCCGGACAGGGAAATTTCAGCCCCAAATCACCCTGGAACCTGGGATCCAAACCCAAGTGTCTGTATGGATAACTTAAAAATCCAGTTTTTTGAGTAATGACGTCTTTGTCACAAACGAGCGATATGGTGTTTGTTGTTTGTTACGTTACGTTACGATACGTTGTTTGTTAATGCCTGTTTGCGACCGAGGCATTTTTTGCTGCGAACGACGAATGCCAACAGCGAACTATCTGATTCAATTCAACTGTAGACAATTACTACTAAGGTATGCCAAAAACGCTATTCGAATTGACTCCCATGTAATTTGTCTGCGGTGAACTGCTGGAATTCGTCTTAAAACTACGATCACTGCGAAAAACTGCCAAAATTCTTCCTCGCAACTGCGCTAATTTTCAGCTGGGAAGTATATGTATGTAACAAAAACTCGTGTGTGTCTACACCTTTTTCGATTCAAGTTAAAATATCTGACATTCAAGTTAAAATATCTGACTTTCAAGTTAAAATATCTGACTTTCAAGTTAAAATAGCAGACTTTCAAGTTAATAACTTTCAAGTTAAAATAGCAGACTTTCAAGTTAAAATATTTGACATTCAAGTTAAAATATCTGACGTTCAAGTTGAAATAACTGACATTCAAGTTAAAATATCTGACGTTCAAGTTAAAATATCTGACATTCAAGTTGAAATAACTGACATTCAAATTGAAATACCTGACATCTAAGTTACAAATTTTAAACTCACCATAAAATATTTTATAAAACGATTTAAAAATATGAACTTTAAAATATTTAATTGCTCAGTGAATTATATTGACTAAAAAATCATAATTTAGGAGTGGTTTGTATTCACATGCGTAAATGCTTCCATGGATATAAAAACACAAGGCGAGTACACATGTACATAGTTTAATACAATAATAATAAGTTTGTATGCTCCTTCTACAATATTTCGTTTTCCTTTATCGTTTTCCTTTTTTTCCTTTTCTTTTTCCTTTAATGCAATAATAAGTCTGAAATGCTCCCTTAACACGTCAGAAGTTTTTTAATGCAATCTATTTTATGTACAAATATACAGATGTTTAAAATATTCCATATATATTTAAATTGCATTCTCTACAGAAGAATGAATATAATTTATTTGATAAATCCTTAAATGAAATAATCAAATAGGTTTTGAATAAGAATGCGATATATTTATTAAGAACTACAAATGTCTAATTTCATGCAGTTGGAATGTCACCCATGTTCAGATCTTGCATTAACGAAACTGCTGGATAGTGTTTTTGCACATGGTTACACGTTTTCATACACAAAGTGGGAGTGATTTTCCCCATAGATTGATCTATTATTCCTTCCAAATGTTGCAGCCGATGTTCAGTCTGGGTCATGCCTGGAGGAGGAGGCCTCAAAATATCTTCACGTGTTGTGTTGAGCAGTTTCTTTGCCTCTGACTTAACAACGCTCCAACACTCCTCGATAGGATTAAGAGGAGCACTGTAAGGAGCAAGTCTTAGAAGTGCGGCTCCCTGAAATTCTTGCTCTTGCACAACCATTTCTAAATTAACATGGATTGGAGCGTTGTCAAAAACTACTACTACATTTTCCATTGCCTCTGACACTGTTCGTAGTAATCTTCTTACCCATTCGCAGCAGTCTTCTTTCCCAGTACGTTAACCCTGTCTGTGAGATCCCTGCTATGATGTGGACGTTCTTGCCTTTCGAAGTTGGAGATTTTACACTGCAACGAGTTCCCTTCTTGGACCTTCCACAACTTCTTCTTAAGAACAGATTGCAATTTGTTTTATCTATGTACACTAACGTTTTGCCGTTCCCAATAAAATCCATCGCTTTTGACTCGTAATCTGATCGTTTTCTTTTGTTACTTTCGGAATTCATCTCTGATGGCTCCGATCTTGCTTTTTTCACAGAATAAAGTTGACAGTCAAGATACCTATGCACTGTGTTTGTAGCTATTGATACTCCTGTTTCTTGCAATAATTTATTTCTGATTGTTACTAAAGTAATAAGAGGATCTTCTTCAAGATAACTAATCATTTTCGGCACATGTATGGGTGCAACCTTCGTATATCTTGCACCTCCGTGCTTGTTAACTTCCTTATCAATTTTTCGAATACAACCATATGCAGTTGCTATTGGTACGCCATGATTGTTGGCCACTTTCCTCCAGTCTCCGTCGATATCTTCCGCTGCAGACAAAACCATTTATTTTTCGTATGTGTTTTTTTTATCTTCCTCGCTTTGTTCCTCTCTTCACTCCTCGTGTTGTATGTTGATCTTCAGATTCCGAATCACTGAGAAGGTTGCTTACTTCGAGTTTTTCCATTGTCATGATGGGTGTTAGAATGAAAATAATTCAGTAAAGAAAATTCGAGCTTTTATATACGCTACATACAGTAGTTGGTATCATATTTACAATCCACTCTACTGCTAATTTTTTATGATTTATGATTATGTACTTGCAAAAAATCTGCAAATATAGGTAGGAACATACAGTAATATGTAGTTCTATTAAAGTAATCCATATTAAATTTTAAATTGTTTGTCAGATATTTTAACTTGAATGTCTGATAATTTAACTTGAATGTCAGATATTTTAACTTGAAAGTCAGATATTTTAACTTGAATGTCAGATATTTTAATTTGAAAGTCAGATATTTTAACTTGAAGGTCAGATATTTTAATTTGAAAGTCAGATATTTTAACTTGAATGTCAGATATTTTAATTTGAAAGTCAGATATTTTAACTTGAAGGTCAGATATTTTAACTTGAAAGTCAGATATTTTAACTTGAAAGTCAGATATTTTCACTTGAAAGTCAGATATTTTAACTTGAAAGTCAGATATTTTAACTTGAATGTCAGATATTTTAACTTGAAAGTCAGATATTTTAATTTGAAAGTCAGATATTTTAACTTGAATGTCTGATATTTTAACTTGAATGTCAGATATTTTAACTTGAAAGTCAGATATTTTAATTTGAAAGTCAGATATTTTAACTTGAATGTCTGATATTTTAACTTGAATGTCAGATATTTTAATTTGAAAGTCAGATATTTTAAATTGAATGTCAGATATTTTAATTTGAAAGTCAGATATTTTAACTTGAAGGTCAGATATTTTAACTTGAAAGTCAGATATTTTAACTTGAAAGTCAGATATTTTCACTTGAAAGTCAGATATTTTAACTTGCAAGTCAGATATTTTAACTTGAATGTCAGATATTTTAACTTGAATCGAAAAGGTGTACATTAAATAAATTTCAAGCTTGTTTTAAAAAGAAATGGTGCATGCATTGAACTGAAACTATAAATATTAGAGTCAAGCCGATTCAACTTCAATTTTAGGATTTCAAACGATTCGACTAGGTTCTTCGTCATTGAATAAAATGTGGTATTAAGAATACCAGTCTTGAAACATAAGCCCCATGAACGTATTGCTCGGTTCGGTTGATTAAACTGGCGATCCATGCATGATTTAAAATTACTCGATTTTCGTGAAAATGCAATTGAATCCTTCATTTGTTTGCCATTGATGAATAATATTTGCTAAAAATGAAACCAAATCCAAAATCACTCGCTTCCACTTATTTGGTAAAGCGGCTCATTTTGTCTTTGCATTAATATTTCATTGCTATCGTTTTTCGGAAACAGAATTTAAAATAAACTCTGATTTAATCACCTTTTTTAGCTTCAATTATAATAGAAGCAGTGACTACATACTAATGCAATGGAAATTGTTCATAAAATGAACAACTAAATAAAGGCGAATGAATGTAAGCCAAATAAAAAATAAAAACTCGAAGGAACCCTTGGCCATGAAGAATGATCGAAGTCAATTTTACTAACTCGAGCAACATTTTCGCGGTCCACCTGCGAAAAATAATTTTACGACAGTTTTCAACCGACACAGGAGTCCGTTTCATATCGGTAAGTACAGGCACCAGAACATTTGATTGAAATTATTGTGATTGAAGTTTTAATGATGGATCGACACACACAAAAGGCGATGCTCTCAAAGTGTGGTGTGTGTGTGTGTGTGTGTGTGTGTGTGAGCGCCGGCCTTTCGTGCCACTGTAGGGACAAACTTATTAAATGTGTAAATGATGACATAATTCTATTTAATATTTATTTTCAATCTCTGTTTATCTTTTTCTCTAATACTTTCATGCATATGAACCAGTATAATAATCATCGAAATGAAAATACCAAAAAACCCTAAACAAAATTCCTAACAGAGTAATGATAGAAAGAAACACGAATCACATGGCAACAGTCACAAGGAAGGCAATAAAAATGACAACACTCAAATCATTTAGTTTACGAGTTACTCGAAATACCAAAAACTTAATTAGGTCATCCTAGCTCACAAGAAAAGTATTCAGCGCATCACACAAATGTCGACAGAAGTACACTGAGAAAAAATATAGGGTCATTTTGACACACTTAAGTGTGTCATACGTTTGTCGCAAAACCGGCACACAATTGTGTGTCATGGAGGCACCATGACACACTTTAGTGTGTAACATGACACACTTAAGGCAGTCATGACACACTTAGGGGAAATCTACGGAACCTAAAACATAGATTTAACTTACTCCTACCATACCCCTCTGTCTTGCCTGTGGATTAAGAAAATTGAGTATTTACAGAATTAATGAATCATTCGAGGCTCACGTTGTATCACCATTAAATTTTAAATTATCACAATATTTCCAAAGAAAAAAATGCACTACTTATGAAGTCACCGTATTCTGTAATTCTACAGAGAAGAGATAAAATATTTCATACCGTGTGTAGAAAAACTTCACGAATTTATTCAGTGTATAA
>JACJUY010001860.1:0-41666 GCA_014220935.1 Platorchestia sp. MABIK | reverse complement strand
TAGGGTGATCGATAGCGCAGTCGATAGTGTGTTGGCGCGGTAATTTCTGGTCCCGAGTTCGAATCCCACGAGCTCCTCGTACATTTAATATGAATGTTACTTTAAATGCTCATTCTATTATTCATCTTGTTGATGATGTGTCAAGAGATTAGGAGTTCTGGACTCATTTTCAGCCTTCCCTTATGAGAGCTGCTAGGGTAAAATTCGAAGAAAAATTCGGTCATCCAATGCTCCGCTTGTGCAGAATACTTGCATTACAGCCTTAAGTACTAAAATCACGGTAGATTTAAGGAAAAACGGTTGAAGCGGTAGCTTCATTAATTTATAAAATTGAATTCAATAAATTAATTAAATTAACCTTAATTGGAAGGAATTAAAGTAAAACAATTTGGGAAAAGTATTCAGCTAAAATTTCGTAAATACAGTCACTCCTTTCACACTGCTCCTCTGATTAGCACAGTTGTACCGTACTAGTACCAACTCTCTCTTTCTGCTACTAACTTCTGTGAAAGCTCCTCCTGTTTCCACAGTTCTTCATCAGATCCCGCAGAGAAATCATCATATCTGCCTATCCCGGAATCGACACTGCTCTCGATTCACTGATCGACGCTTCGCTGGACCGCTGGACCTTGGTTGTAGCCGCATGTGCCGGGTATATTTCGAACGGCAAAATTGCCCCTTCGTCTCGACCGAATTTCAGCTGGATCTCAACTGTCTACGCGTGCCTGGTGGAGCGCAATCGACGAAAGTGTTAATTCCGCTACCATCTTCAAGACCTTGAAGACCATTCATCTTCAAAGAAAATGTATAAATAAACTCTTCGCTGGAAGGACGGACGGACCAGCAGCCGGGATCATAGAGCGGACGGCAACACTCTGACGTCGCTCGGAGGTTGGTCTAGTGCATCGTTGCAAATGGGCTGTTCGGGGACGGTGTGAACCTTTAGTGACTGCTTCCCATGATTAATTAAAACATCCGCTTGATAAACTAAAACTCTAAACTTACCTTGGTGTTAAAACCTCATAAACTTACCTTGGTGTTAAAACCTCATAAACTTACCTTGGTGTTAAAACCTCATAAACTTACCTTGGTGTTAAAACCTCGTAAACTTACTTTGGTGTTAAAACCTCATAAACTTACTTTGGTGTTAAAACCTCATAAACTTACCTTGGTGTTAAAACCTCATAAACTTACCTTGGTGTTAAAAACCTCATAAACTTACCTTGGTGTTAATGCCTTAAACTTATAACTTATAAAACTTAAACTTTGGTGGTAAACTTATTCAATTGTGTTTTGATTGATCTCTGGAAATTACGTACGTTAACAGTTCGCGTTTTCATGCCTTTGCAGGATGGACGAAGCCCTGGCCGGACATCGGACCTGCCATTGAACTGCTAATGGTTCTTGCAGCTCGTCCTGTTCCCTGTTCCTGTGCTTGTTACGGCTGTTTACCACGTGACTGTTTCCCACGTGACCTAGTCTCTTTCCGGAGTAAAACTTGAATGCCCGTTGAACTTAATCTTTCTTCCTTCGTAACTAAGAATTTCCAATGAAAATTGTACACCGCTTCATCAATTAAGCCGGAGGATAAGTGAAGGGTATAAGTTCAAAAAAGATCAAGCAGTGAACAAAACTTTGTTCAGTATTGACAACCATAAAATTCTCCCAATTCTGAAGAAAGGCTCATGCGTTATTTTGCATGACAAAACCATAGTATCTGTTGAAGAGATAGGCATCCATGATTTGAAAGTTTGCAAATACAAGAAACTCAAATCTGCTACAAAATATCCATGCGATTCCTCTCTCTTAGAAATATACATAGTTAGAGATACTAATGAATGATCAATGATCTCTAAGAAAGATATTGAAAAAAATGTGTAATATTACCATATAAAAAACAGTACTTAATATTGCCAACAATGTAGCTATAGGTGTTTTCAAACAACAAGCTACTTGAATTCTATTCACACATATTGTGAAAATTCTGCTGACTAAACTCACGCAGCCTCCATTTTCCCTATGCAATTAGTCTGATAGCTTCAAGCAGTGTAGAAAGCGCAAGGCTACTGCACACAATACTAATTTCTCAAACATATGCTAATAAATGATACCTCAATGAATTTTGAGTTTCTAATGTTATTTTAAACGTCTTACTAACTCGTATTAAGATTTGTACTTGATACGGCAGTTCCTTAGCTATATAATTTGTATTAGAGCAGAGAGAAAACTTTGTTTTTATCCAAAACTGAAGTCGTGAAATTAGTATTGTAGAATCTTGCGCTAAGTTATATTGATTTTATTATCAAATCTTGAAATTCAGAGGATGGTATTTTGCAAAATTATGTTGACAGCTGTTGTCTGTTTCATAGAACTAATGTATCGAAAAGCAGTTTTTTATGTCCGTGACCAAAGGATTGTAACAAACAGTTGATTCATGATACCTGTCAGTAATACTAAAAATGATAACAAATTTCTTTGGAAGATGCACAACATTATCTAGTAAAAGCAAGATAGTTAATTAAAGTCATTATCAAATGTTTAAATATCAACTCTATATAGTTTCTACTGTATTATGGTTCTCTAAAGCAGTGTAAATTTTCCCCTGGTAATCATTTAAATTTAATAATGGAAAGAAATAGTGAGCATTCTCTTTCCGCGTCAAGACGAGGAGACTAATTGAATGGGAGGCAAAGGAATTTGCTTGTATTCATGTGCATTTTTGGCCTTTTTTGCAGATATTAAACTGATTTTGTATATAGGATGGAAAACTAAAAACTATAAAAAGTGATCCGTGTGATAAGGGCATGGAATCAAGAATGTATTCAATTGTAACTTTTGAAGAGGATGATTCTGTGGAAGGTGTTCCATCCAGTTGGCTAACACATGTTGATGGTGCAACATTTTGTCGTTGGCCTGGAAAGACCCCTCAGAGTGGGATGACCCACCTTATCAAAAAGTGTTATCCACCATTGTCATCTTGCAAATTGAAGTTTAAAGCTGATAGCTTCGCAGAAATGAGGGAGAAATGTCAAGAGGCATCATATCTCACAACAGCAAGTGAAAATACTGACATTGAGCAATCCCAGCCTTCAAGAGTACCTGTAATAAGTAGCTCAGATTCTGATGATGCACTTCCTGAACCTCCAAGGAAAATTTGAAAATTTGGAGAAGCTGAAGCTGTCCGCATACAGCATACCTCACTGAAAGTTCAGGGTGAGACTGCAGCAGTAATGCCAATTCTCCAACAGCTTCTATCTCGTGTGGAGAAATCAGACTCTCGTGTGGAGAAATTAGACTCTCAAATAGATAAACTGGCATCAACGAATACTTTGGCTCACAGCGGTATGCACAAAAAATGATTGGACACAAAAGAGGAGGTCAAGCTGCTGAAGAAAATTATGAAACAGTCTCCTAGCACAACTACATCAATGAACACAAATTTACCTACATTGCCTGTGTCTAATGAAGACGAGCTGGCTAGCCTTGAAAACACACTTAGTGATGACCTAGAAGCGCAAAACTTGATTCTCAAACTGAGCAACTATGGAGGAACTCAACTCCGCACCACTATCAATCATATGATGAGAAATGTAATGTCCAGTGAAGTAGCTCTTGTTTATTCTATGCAAGGAAAATGTGGGAAAAGTCCTTCATTGAATTAAAACTTTGCAGATGTATCCAAGGTAAGCTAAAAAAAATAATTTGAGTGCTGAAATATGCAAACATATCCTGCGTTTTGTGCGCTTAAGTTTTTAGCTAGGTAGTTGTATCGTCTCCTAAATACCCACATGTTTCAAGTATTTTCAATTAAATCAGAAACTGAAATAAAAGTCTCATTTGCTTAGTATAAATAACTTATGGTGTGCATTTATTAAGTGTAACATTTCGTGTCTTGCAGAAGCAGTTCGGGCATCTCCTCACGGAAAAGATGCTCCTCTCACTGAAATCAATAAGTTTATTGCCATTCATCTCACCATGGCAGAGGACAGGCTGGCTTTGAGACTACAAAAGAACAAAATATCTGATTCTACAGCAGCTAACGAGGAGTCACTAGAAGAACAATGAATGCAGAAAATTATTTAAGGGTTAGATTTCTTTGACTCATGAAGAAAAGTCATACCTTCAATATGTTTCTGAAAATTTTTTAATCACTTATTGAAAGTGCTTATTATCATTATTAAAAAAATCGTTACTGTGTACTTATCAGTTATGTGCTGGTACCAAATTTGTTCCAAACACTTATATCTCTTACTAGCATTTTACTGATACCAATACATCAATTAAATACTTAACCAACACCAATACCATTTAAAATTGTCCTACCTAATTTTTTATGAAGAAGCTATAAGTATTGATTGAAATTTTTCAATCATTGAAGCAAATCAGTAATAATTAACAGAATAAAATGTGTATCTTAAATTTTCATAGCTTCCTTATAGCTGCACCAATGACATAAATTAAACTATATAATTGTTTTCATTACCTTGTAATTTGTAACTATACATTTCACAAATGAGTTCGGCTCTATCTATTGCGCTTTCCTGAAACTTCTACGTATTCATCGCTCATATTACTTATGTATAATCTATTCAGTGTTGGAGCTAGATTGAAATGTATCGCTAATATATATAATTAATTGCTCAAGTATGTGTGCAATATAATTGCCTTCATAATTTATATTGTCTTTCAAACGAATAGTCAATTATTGTTAAATTGAATTCAAGTGGTTAAGTTGATATTTTTAGCATATATCACCAGTTTTTATTAATTTTCTATCAAGTTATCGGTACTGGTATCGAAATTTAATGTTCAATACCGGATCTGATGTACCAATCTCAATGTTATTGAAATTTACCGAGGCAAAAGCATTGTTACTTCGCTCGTATTTATATATACTAATCTAAATTCATTTCTAGGAGCTGGAGATTTGATGCCAAAGCAACGGATGAATGGACTGATCAGCAAATTAATGTTTGGGAACCAGATGAGGAAAGCTTTTTATTTTGAGAGGAAAAGTCTTCGCATTCAATGTGGAAGCTATCTTATATACTTACAAAATTTCCCGTTTAGTATTTCGGTTATTATATTAGATCAAAAGTGTGGGTTATTATATTAGAATGGATCGAAAGTTATCAATCCAAATATTTTTTGAAAGAGTTATGAGCAAACTGTCAGCTACACTGACAGTATTTTTATTTTGTTTGTTTTCTACAAACTGTTTCTGTAATTTCTTTTGTTCAAATGTTATAGTTTTAATTCAAATTGTATTTGAAATCGTGTATTTTTTCAAGTCAGTGATCAATTTATTTTCACGCCCGTTGGTTTTAGTATGACCTTAAGATTTTTTGAAACAAGCCCGCTAATATTCTTGAAGCAGTCATAATTTTTCAATATATTTCAGCTGTATATACAGTCACTTTTAATCCAGTATGTACATCAGTTTTTTATTACTTGAACTTAATGTAATTAATAACTAAATTGGCTGCACTTGAACATTAGCATTCGTGCCACAATGAAGGATTTGGGCTGTCCCGAAACCCTCATTAATACCAAGATGTATCGTACTGACTATCAGTCGTGAGCAAAACCGGTCCCTCACTCTTCTATAATGGCAAGAACGCAGTTTCATTCGAGAACGAAATACTGGGAACTCGATCAGCTACATGTTTTCAATTTAATGTTAACTATGTAGCCGCGTTCTTATTTTTAATTGCAATGAACCGAATTACTGTCGCCATAAAACGAGCGGCTACCTCTTTTGCCATCATCGCTGGCAGTAATTTTTTCAGTACGTATTAACATAATTATAGCTAGTTAACTAATTTGAAATACATCACTTATGCGCATTTTTGAGCTAAAATGATACATCTTGGGGGGACAAGATTTCTTTTCAGGTGAAACGGGGTCAAACCGCATGTACAGGTTGCCCGACCACTGGTACGTGCAACACAAAATTTGGACTTCTACTCTACGATGCTAAAGAGGTTTGTAATCATGGAATCATGGATTTTAGATAAATTTTGAATACAGTTTAATTCATAGTCTTGTAGGTGTGTAGGTATGTACATCAGATAACATAGTTATCAGAATTATATATATTTCTCGACTTTGAACACTTCTGAATAATGATGTGACATTAGAAGTTAATTATTGAGCCAAGTGTTGTTCAAGGAAACACCTCAATGTCAAATCCATAGTTACACAATAATTAGCGCTCAATAATTATTGCCATTCATCTCACCATGGCAAAGGACAGGCTGGCTTTGAGAGTAAAAAACAACAAAATTCCTGATTCCCTCTGCTCCTCCTGGCTCAATAATTAATTTCTAATATCCCGTCAACATTCAGAAGTGTTCAAAGACGAGAAATATAAATAATTCTGATAACTATGTTATCTGATGTACATATCTACACACCTACAAGACTATGAATTAAACTGCATTCAAAATTCCCGAAAATATCATTATCGGGACAATATGTTTTACCAATATCAACCTGATATCAGGAATTGAGTATTAAGCCAATGTTTTTGTAGAGAACACTTCATTATCAAGTCAAGATTGACTCTGTAATTAGTGATATTGGGTTGATAATAATATTGTTATTGGGCAATATATTTGTCCAATATCAACCGAATTTTCTAAAAGAAGGTTTTCCCCAAATGTTCATTTTGAATATCCAGTCAATATTGGGACTGTATATTGGCTCAATTTTAGGTCAATAAATTTTGCTACCTGGGATGTGTGGTTGTCCGAGCGTTGTCAGGGTCGCCGATACAAAAAATGTTGGCATAAGAGCTGCCAAAAACAAACGTATGTTTGAATCAATAAAATAAGAAGAAAACCATTGTCGTGAAAAAAGTCATCAGTTCAATTATTCGTCTAAACAAGTGATGGCCATTTTACCAGCTCTATGTATTAGCGTTTTGACTATTGCATGAGAAAGACCATGAAAAAAAAATCGAAACAATTTCAGCCAAATCCTGAAAATCTACTGCCCATAAACAGAGTTCTCAACCAAATCGGATTTGGGAATTACGCGGCCTGGAGAGGTAAAAATTCTATCATGTACCATTTCTAACATAAATTTCATGTTGACCTGTTAAATATTCATATAATCTATAAACAACGGAGCATGTGAACGATCACGAAAAAACAGGAAAATATCCTTCAAATAACCCACGTAAAGAAAAGGTTCATAGGTTTCCGGCAAATGAAAAACCATTTAATTTCATTTTCACACATAAATAGTTGGCGAAAGATGAGCAAAGTGACAGCCTATCGCCTTACCATGTTTCTTAGTAAAATTTAGAATCAAACGCAAAGGAAGAATGACCTACAAGCATTTGTCACATCATTTGAAAAGTTCACTGTGAAGACTTATGACGATAGCAGTAAAACTTGAAAATTATTTTGTTAAACAAATTACCACACTGTTTTAAGTAGGTATATAAGCAAAAAATCACTCCACGTTAGAGGAACATGTATATTACTTTTTGCATTGTCATATTCTTTCAAATAAAATATGAAGTAGTAAGAGTTGTCATTTGCAATAATATTGACTCAAAAAGACGATAAAACTACACCTTTTTCGATTCAAGTTAAAATACCTGACTTTCAAGTTAAAATATCTGACTTTCAAGTTAAAATAGCAGACTTTCAAGTTAAAATGTTTGACATTCAAGTTAAAATATCTGACGTTCAAGTTAAAATATCTGACATTCAAGTTAAAATATCTGACTTTCAAGTTAAAATATTTGACATTCAAGTTAAAATATATGACGTTCAAGTTAAAATATCTGACATTCAAGTTAAAATATCTGACATTCAAGTTGAAATAACTGACATTCAAGTTGAAATAACTGACATCTAAGGTAAAAATTTTAAATTCACTATAAAATATTTAATTGCTCAGTAAATTATATTGACTAAAAAATCATAATTTAGGAGTGGTTTGTATTCACATGCGTAAATTCTTCCATGGATATAAAAACACAAGGCGAGTACACATTTACTTAGTTTAATACAATAATAATAAGTTTGTAATGCTCCTTATTACAATATTTCGTTTTCCTTTATCGTTTTCCTTTTTCCCTTTTATTTTTCCTTTAATCCGAAAATAAGTATTAAATGCTCCCTTAACACGTCAGAAGTGTTTTAATGCCATCTATTTTATGTACAACTATACAGACGTTTAAAATATTTCCATATATATATTTAAATTGCATTCTCTACAGAAGAATGAATATAATTTCTTTGATAAATCCTTAAATGAAATAATCTAATAGATTATGAATAAGAATGCGATATATTTACTAAGAACTACATATGTATAATTTCATGCAGTTGGAATGTCACCCATGTTCAGATCTTGCATTAACAAAACTGCTGGATAGTGTTTTTGCACATGGGTACACGTTTTCATACAAAAAGTGGGAGTGATTTTCCCCATAGATTGATCTACATATTATTCCTTCAAAATGTTGCAGCCGATGTTCAGTCTGGGTCATGCCTAGAGATGTGACTAAAAAAACCGTGCTTTTTAAAAAAAAAACATGTTTTTTTACAAAAAAAAACATGGCTAAAAAAACATGGAAATTTTTTTTTTCAAATGTCTTGTTTAAAAATAACTCAGAAAGGAAAAGAACCGCATTACATCATTTGTTTTCATGTCAGATAAAGAAATAAGACAGCATACTTCTTAAATCATGGTTTTCTATGGTTGTATGAAATTTTTTATTTCCTGTGGTGTCATGTATTGATATTTCATTTATTTTAGAATGCACATGAATCACCTTCAACCCCAAATGGTGTGTTGTAACAATACATTTTTACTTATGGTCATTGATAGAAATGTGACCAAAAAAAACATGCTTTTTAATAAAAAACATGTTATCTTTACAAAAAATCTTGACTAAAAAACATGGATATTAAGCTAGAGGCCCAGAACCTCAACCTATATACTGAAACGTGGACCAATCACATTATCTCCCTGCTTGCAACGGATCGTATGATCACGGCAATCAAGGGGATCATTTAGGGAAACGATGACTTAAAACACCTGACACTCGCCCTGACGCTGACCGCAACGCGCCCTTGTCGTGAGGGGTGCGGCGGAAAGCGTGAGGGACATGGATCTAAACAAGTAAGAAATCAACCTCCGTAACAACAACACTGTTTCTGGACCTCACAACTTCGAACTGTAAGTATTAAAGGCTTGGCAGCTAATTAACTATCCATTAGTTACATAAACAGATCGCTCGCTCAGAATAATGCCCACTCTTGCCGGTAGAGCCGGTTCTAATCTTCTATCTCTCGTGCACCTCTTCTTTCTTCTCTATATTTCCATTTCATTTGCGTTATCTTCGCTCCTATTCTTATACTCGAATCATCGAACCAGCGCCAAACTTGAGCGCCGATTGGTCGGCCAGTACGGGCACTTCGAGGCTGTGAGGTGGCGCTTTTAAGCTTGTGTGGTGGTGTGTGCGCACAGCTAGTTGAGACCACTCAACAAAGGATGAGCAGAAATCGTCAGTCCAAGGATGAGCACATTTTTTGGGACCACCTGCAGTGGGAGTTCAGATTGGTTTGGTTCTATTCCAGTGACTTGTCCTGTACACCTGACGTAGAGCTTATTATGAAGGGTGTTTAAAAAATATATACTTCACATTTCAATGCTGATAAAATTGAAAATAGAAAATCGATTTCAACATGCTTGATCTCGTTGGATGCAGAAATAAATTCTTATTATTTTAGGTGTGATATTAATTCTCAGCGGTAAACATGATACAGTTATCTTGTGAATTGTATAGTAATCTGCAATTTAATTTTGAGATGAAGAAGCAGTAAATTTTTTTCGTGAATAGAACCATTCAAACAAGAAGCTAAACTCAAATGTTACAGTTTTTTCAGTAACCTTTCCACGCAGAACATGTCCAACTAAACTAACCATGCATTGCAGTGTTATTCATTAATTTTTGCAAGAGAGCCACTTCGGTAAGAACGTTGATTGACAGAACAGCAGCTACTGAAAGTTAGCGTAACTCTTCTAAATTAAGTAGTACTGAGCTGCTAGTGCAATATAGTAAATGAGAGAAATTGACTTTGCTATCACGGTCGCTGAAACTGCCAGGCTAACTTTCCCTTCGGTGTATTCACGGTATACTGTGGTGTATTTAAGAAGAGAACTTGATCGTTAGGCAACCCGAATAGTTGCTCCTTTTTATTTAAAAGTTTTTCTAGGAGATAAATTTTACTTCAATTTAATTTCTCATCTTTTAAGGGAGATAATGATTAAAAATGTTTACGGTAAAACGTATTCGAAGAAAAACGTTTCAGTTTTTCTACAAATGCTTTAAATTTTTTGGGATAAATCAGTTCCACATATTTTGAGTTGTAGTGCACTGATGGGTAATATTTTCATTTCGAATGCTTCACTACTGTGAAAGTGATCTTCCCTTTTTCATAATTTTAGTCGAGCACACTGCTTGTCGCAATGCGTATGTTCCACTCACAGAGCGCTAGACGAATGAATCACAGAGCAAAGAAAACGTACCTTTTCTTCATTTCCCTTCGCAATCAAAATATGGCTGCATTACTCAGACTTACTATGTGTACAAGTTTCAAGTAGCTGTAGTTTTAATGTTATTTCAGAGTCATTTTCATCATAGTAAAAGCCTCAAATTCTATAATCCCTCTACATTCACATGCTGATCCCATCTTAAACTGACGGAATATATCCTCCTGTTGAACGTGATTGAGAGATAAATTTCCTTTCCAAGGTTTTTGGTCGCTTAAAATTAGCCTCAAAAATTTTTGTTTTCAACTTTTAAGATGCCTCAAATATGTTTTCTTCACTGTGAATTTGCCTTCCAAAAAAATGATGTTTTAGACCTTTAAACAACAAGTAGGCATATATTCAAGAAATGGCCTATATCCAACTCAGAATAAAGTCTTATACAAAATTGAAGGTAAAATGCCCCAGACTAATTAACGATCAAAAGCTAAACCAAGTTTACAAGCGTAAGACAATAATCAAATGAGGAACAAAATTATTAATACCGAGCTAGTCAAAGTGATTGGATTAAGTCAGGAGCTAGTTGTAGACTTGGCATAAATCGCGGAACTACACCTAGCTCCTGACTTTAATCTATCAATATGACTAGCTCGGTTTTAATAATTTTGTTCCGCATTTGATTTTTACTTTACGCTTGTAAACTTGGTTTAGCTTTCGATCGTTATTTTAGTGTGGGACATTTTACTTTTAATTTGGTATAAGACTTTATTCTGAGTTGGATACACACCTCCGAACGAGATTTGGATAATCGGCTTTGTTCAAGATTTGGCTTAATAGTTCGTTCAGAACCTAATGCAGAACCTAATGCACTGTTGAATCCAAGAATTGCAATGAAAATTTCAATCTTCCAACGGCAACTCCATTTATGTTATTACCCTGGCATATTCGACAAAATTGTTTCCTTTACGTCCAGGTGGAAAAAATTCCTCCAAATCCACTCGGAGTATCTCTGGCGTGGTTTTTGTTCTCACAGCCGTATTCACGTGCTCTTGGTTTGTATCGCTTGTAAGGTGGGTAAAAATGACATGTTTTAGAACATGATATTTTTCGATGTGGCAGAGTATAATTGTGCTCTGAACTTTGTCCCTCATTGTAGGATTTTAATTTGTTTATGACTACGGTTATGAGTGGATTGGACTGCGACAGTGACGATTGTTGGTGCTAGGACTCGCGCTTGCTAACGTTTGTCTGTGCGTGTTAGCATGTCTGTGCCGATGTTTGGGCAAAGGATTCTTATAATCTTCCTTTCTGCTGTCTCCCTATTTTTCACATTTCATTTTTTTGCATGCATTCTATCGTGTATTTTTCTTTAGGTGTTCGAAGCCAATAAAATGGGGAACTAACGAATCAACTTACATTTTAATTATCCGTTGAACTGATATTTAGAGTGAATTAGTTCACCTGTTTGATGAGCTAACAGCCTTGATCCGAGCGTGCTTCTAATTTAACTTCTTATTCATTTGCGCATTGAAACCTTCAACTACTCGTTTTATTTTCTTGCTTGATGCCATCCCCCACGGCGGATTTGATCTAATTTCTTTTTCTTGCCTTCCACGTGGAAGCGATGCCATTAAAACTCAGGTCGGTACTATTGAAAGACAGGTATCATTTGTTTTGCACTGGACTATAGCGACTCGAGTGTTGAAAATCTTGTACCCAAACGAATTTGCACATTTTTTAACATACTCTGAAAAATGGTTCCGCTTGAAATGGCGCTTCTCCAGCCCGATGTTTCCGGCGGTTTCTGAGTGGATTACCAGCTTTGCTGTACTCGAAAGTCATTCTTTTGCAATATGTACTTGGAACCTGAGTTAAATTTTTGCTGAAACTTTTCATCAGGAGTTTTTAAATGCATGTGAAGCGGCCAATCAACCTTAGTTTTACCTTTTTGTTTTTTATACAGCAGTTAGAGTGTAGAGCGACCGAAGGGATCTTTTCCCGATGAGCCCCGCCACTGATGCAACAACACATAAGTTCACCCACTTATAACTTTCGAAGTAATGCACCTATCGACTCCAAATTGTTATTGAAATGAAAGATTAAAACATTCTTTCGTTTGAGAGTAATATGAAGTCGATTGGTGTATGTGTTGTATTAGTGGAGGGGCTTATCTGGAAAAGATTCGACTGAAGTTTGCACTCGGTCTTTGTTCTGCATAAGCAACCGTAGTCCGCTCTCGGCACCTTTCGAATATTTCTTTTACAGTTTGGTCTGATCTCTGCACCCGTCGATGCGTGTGATCTATCCATTGCTTTCGGCATTTGCGTATGGTACAAGACTTTCTGTCCCACACTACCCTCTCTCTGCCCGTGCCGTCGGTCAGTCCTTTTTTTTCAACACGGTGACCAGAACGTGAGCCTCAGATGGTCACGAGGGGGGTTTTCATAATGCCGCTTACCGACCATTAGTCAGAAACTCAATTCGCATAAATGTTTATTCAAAGCTAACTTAAAGTACGATCCAGTTAATGCTTGCTATTTACAAAATTCCTTTCGACAATAATTGTTGACTTTGAGTTGAAATTAAATATTCAAATCCTGTGTAACCAATCCTATTCAACGTGTTAATCAAATTTTTTGATTTTCAAACGTTTTCTTGAATAAAATTGGTTTCAATTATTTGATTATATAACTATTTGAAAATTTAGTGTGAGAAAGAGTTTGACAATAAACTGTTAATTTAGAAATTTGCATCAAAGTAGAAGGAAATAAAAACGATTTCAGGAACCTCACATCCGTTTCTCTTAACTGGCAGCATACGATTGTTTGTGAATTGTATTTCAAAGTGCTTTAAATTATTGCATTTTCCAACATGAGATAAGCATGCAACATGCTGACTGCTGAGACATCATTTAGTTGCAATTTACAGCACTTGTAGTTACATTAAACTATGCCTAAAGAATATCCAGAAATTTACTCAGTCAAAAATACATAATACTATGAATTAAATGAAGAGCAGCGTGGTGTTCATTCGTGTCCGTAAATCGACATCCAGTAGGAACTTGAAAACCCGTCACTTATGTTAAATTATGCAAAATAGATCTATTATTCGCTGATAATTGGGTTTATCCTACATTAACTCCATACATTTTGATGTTTCTCAACTGCTTCTCATTAAAACCCCCCGATGGTTTTCTATTTGAAATTCCATTGACACACTTTCACGGAAACTGAAGCCTGCATTCTTGCTTAGTGTTATAGGAGCAAAACTCCGTAACCCACCGAAGTGTCATGGGCATTAAAAGCCTAAGCATCTAGCATGAAATCTGAACACTAATTGTTCAGATTGTCGCCGTGGCAACCAATCAGTTCGTTAAAATTATTGATGAACGACATTTCCTGGTACTTCTACCAGGATATTTCTGGGACAAAAGATTATGTTCAATGCTTTTTTTTTGTTCTCCGACTTTTTGATCAAAATAAAATTTCATTTATTTATTCACTGCAAACGTAAATTCATTCGACTCTTAAATGATTATTCGTACATCTTTGGAATGAAGGTTTTTGACTCTCAATCGGCAAGGAAACCTGGGCTTAACAACGAGCTTAAAAAATCAAGGAAGAACTTTAACCAATGGGGCTAAACAATGTTCAGCAATATTCGTTCCGTAACATTTGAGTTATAAAATCATAAATGCTTTAACTATGTAATAATAGCTACGCGCACCGAGCACCGCAATATGAGAGTTCCACTCACCGAGCGCAATACATGATAGTCGCTGAGCGTGCCGGACGCAGTCAAAAAGCAGTCACTTCCTTTACTCCTCTTCACATTCAAACGTTTATCCGTAGATTCTCTTAATCATGAGCTGAGACTCTAAACTTTCTTATTAAATTTAGGAGAATAGTCGAAAGATCATTCTGAGTTTGCAGAAGTTCTGGGAGTGTTATTTTATCCTCAAACACCAATGCTGGCGATTATTCAGATTTTTCATCGCACGAAAGCGTTAAGCATTCTCTTTTCTGCAAGTTCTTACAAATCAACTCTTACTCAAAATATGTAAGTCAGACTGTACGAAATAACTGACAATTAATTCTGAAATAAAAATATTTGCGAGGGAAGGACTTGAAATAATTTTCCGTTAATATTAATTGCTGAAGCTAGATTAAACAAATTTGAAAAAATGGCATCAGTTGGGCTTGAGATGCATCATTCTATCCTAAACTTTATCGAAAGTAATAATATATTTCTCTTTGAATTTCCATTGAAACTGTTTTACCATTCATTCCATCAAACTCTTTTGAAATAAAATGTGTTAATAAATTATTATTTTTTCTTCAATGTTATGTTATCTGATTATTCCAGGTTTTCAACGACGATGTTGCGCAAATTTTTCGCACAACGTCACTCGATTTCCAATGTATGACCCTTGACATTTTTAAGATTTGAATTTTACGTTTCTAGCTCTCCGTGGGTAATTCCTCAGACGCAGCTCAATCATAAGATAATGCAGTAACCCTGCAGGAAAATATATGACTAATGTTAATCATAAAAACAGTAGACTTTTCAAAACATGATCAAGTCCTTATTACTTGTAATTCCTAATTAATCAATAGGTGCAACATGAATTAAAAGTACTTAAAGACATTTTTTTAACTAGCTTTAGCATTTTCAATTGCTACTATTCTCATTTTTTATCCCTCTTCTATCTGAGCCATTGTTTACTTTTTACAAATAAGAATAGCGTGTGTAATTCAGAATAAATAATCTGGTTTTTGATGTTGCTAACTTTCACCAAATTAACCTGGACAAATAAGATATCTGAATCTTCAAACACTGCATTCTCAAAATGACTACTTTCTTTAATGAATATAAAAACTGCTCATTCACAATATTTGAATAATTTTAACTCACTTGAAGGACAGCGTCCCCCAGACGGACTTTTTTTAGTATTGAACCTAGAGCAATGAAATTTGGAATACTTATAGGAAATGCAATTAAAAATCGTCTGTCTTCCATGAAAAAATGCAAATTTCTTCATAGAAAATGAAATATTCATAGAAAACGGAATTTTTTTTAGGGGGTTTCAAAATGCTTCTCCTCCGACAGTTTTTGAGCTACAATGATGATTTTGGTATCATTGGATGTGGAAAGTCCAAAGACTTAAATGCTTTTCCCTAAATTTCCAGTTTTAACTGAAAAAAATAAAAATTTTCGAGAGCAACTATTTTTTCTCGAAAAAATGCAGATTTATGACGTCATAACTTTTGAACAAAAATCAATTTTGAAAAGTAGTTTAAGTTTTTGAAAAGCCCTTGTTTTTCCGCATTCAATGACACCGGTCACGAAACGAAAGGAGTGGCATCTAACGCCTCCCCCCTCTTCTGTATTCGTAGTGAGGGCTTTAAACCTCATAGTGGAAGAGGAAAGGGAAAATTCAGAGCGGAAGAAACACAGAAGGAGAAATGACAGAACAGGTTGGAAAATAGAGACATAGCAGCTACCGATCTGCTCACCCACTTCAGTACCTCAGGTCAACACGGGAAAATAAAAACGATTAATTGCACATTTCAGTATTAATTTATTCAAGTTTGTTAATGAACACGTGAATCACATTGTCGACAAACAACCATTGAAACAAATCCGGGACACAGAATGGGATAAATCCACATGATGCGAATACAAATTTTGCGTTACGGTTGACCATCAAGAGCAGCATTACCTACAAATGCCGAAAGCACACCAGCGAATAACTGCACTTCACCTACTCCAAATGTTTAGCGTTTTGCAAGATAGCTCCTAACTCGGTGCCTGAACCGCTTGTTTCTCGCGGCTAATAAGCAACACTGAGCGCGCCTGCACTCCACAGTCTGCAACTTTCCTGTACGTAGATCGCCTGTCGATTCCCTTTTTTGCGCCCAGGTAACCCTCCTGACGCTCACTCATGCTCGCGTCATCTTGCATCAACCAGTGTAATGCAGTCTCAAGCTGTAGTTCGTTGAGCCTCCCCAACCCTGAGAACAATGGGGTATTCTAAATAAACTAGATTTCTTCCGAACACATTTATTTCCCACCTAAATGCATAAAAATAAAAACACAAGAAGTTAAGAATCCCATTTAACATGAATCCCCTCTGAGAAATAATTAAACAATTATTTTACCCCCACTGGATTCCCACTGAACCTATTTATTTTCATATAAAAGCACAAAAAACTGTTCAACAACGCTCTCACTATTTTTAATTTACTGTGCGTTAACCTAAAGACTTCTCTTTAACATGAATTCCATTTGAGAAATAATTATTTAACCCATTTTAACCCATATTCAAAATCAAAACACCCTGCTTGAGAACACAATGACAAGGCAAAAAACATTGCACTTGCTTAAGGCTGCAACATAATTTCTGATTGCTGACTGTCCTAATCGTCTAGGAACAAAAATTAATATTCTGATTGATTCAAAATCCTATCGCTTCTTCCTAACATACAAAATCTTACTTACCTCCCCTCTGTCTCTGGGCCTACATCTTTCACAGAACCAAGCAAATGCCGAAATAAACCGGCTCATACCTCGCTATGCTTTATAGCTCAAACCACGCCTGACGCGAACTGTGGGCTGTGTAGAGGCCCCGCGAAATTACCGTTTCTCCTATTGGCTCGCCCTTACGCGTCACCTCTCTATGCTGACGTGTCCCTCGCTTCCATCTAGTATTACTATACACAGCCCTCTCACAACTTTTTAGAACCCCCAAAATCCCTTGTTCCCTTACTCGTAGAGAATGAAATTTAACCCTTTACTTTTCTATGTTATGTATTTATGTTGCAATCGGTTCTTTAAGTATTCAGTTGCACGCACTAGCTTTCAATACCGCTCCTAGCCCCTACGCACTCCCCCCTTTTCCTGCGGTAAGGCACTCCCTATTTCCCTCTCGGACGCACTCGACTATTTCGCTCGTTTTTTTGCGAATACAATGTTACTTACTTAACATGTATCATAACACACCAAAATCATTACTGTAGCTTAAAAACTGTAGGAGAAGCATTTTTAAACCTCACATTCCAAGGTTTTCAGTATAAACAAAACAAAGAAACGTAAGCAAACTTGATTAAAATTTTTTTTTAATTTTTGGCTCAGGTTAGACCCTTGAAATCATTATACAGTAATATATAGACATGGAAGATGACATAGCAACGTCGTGCCGTGAAGAAAGTGCCAAGGGGAAGGTGTAACATGATAAAATACCACTTCCCCCTCCCCTCCCCCCCAATCTTCAAACCCCCGTAGCGGGCGAACGAGTGAACGTACGAGTCTCATTTTTTCACAGGATATACCAGACCTCTTACACTTCCTATAGCAGCAACAATCCCTGTTTCTCAAATGGTCTCAAAGTCCTGGACTCCTATGGGGGGCGCTGTCCTTAACAACTGCAAAAAAATGAAAATTTGCATTCTTGCACACCATTACACTTACCTTGAAGTATAATGCTGCTTGGTGGTCTGAAAAATCCCACACAATGTTTATTAGTCAAGATTATTTTTCCAAGGTCTACACAATCAATGCAAGTTTTAAGCAATAACTAATTTCTGGATATCTAGGATCTGTAAATTAAAAGTCATTAAAATTAGAGGGATAACTTTTCTCACGCAACACAATGGTCAAATAAATATAACACTTCTCCATCAAATACAATTCTATTCAATTAAATTGAAACTTTCATAATTTAAAAAACAATGAACATATTCTAATACACTGAAAGGAACTACGATAGAAACGCCAGCAAAACAAGTTCTTTGACGTATTTTTCTGCGAATAGCATGAGCTATGCCAAGTAATTAAAAACCAACAGTTTTTATTTACTACGTAATCATTTATGTAAAATGTGTCAACATTGTTGGAAATAAATGTTTAATTCGTTTGATTACAGGCTTCTTGCTTTTCACTGAACTGTAAGACCTAGCACTGAATTTCAATGCTTTTCATTTTGATACGCCAATGAAAACAGCTCACACCTATTTGTTTAATACATTTCAAGCCTAAAACAGCCACAACCATCATTTAAAGTCAACACAACTGCTGCGTCACTTGTCAACACTGTCCGCCATCTTTGTTCTCTGTAATTCATTTGGTGACTGAAAACCTGCGACGACCTTTGACGAGATGACGATCATCCATCACAACGCAGTAACAGTTCGGAAGCAAGATCATTGCCCCGCTATTCAAACCCTTATTCACCCATTGTTTGAGTTATTAGATAGACTTGTACCAAATATTTTAAACAAGATTTCACTATGATTGATTTAAAACCGTCTACGTCATTCAATTTTCACAAGTACCAACGTTCGAAAATATGAGGTTCCATTCACGCAAAATCAAGAATTTAGCAACTCCCCTGGAAGAGTTCCAACCCATGTGGTTACAAAAAAAATTTTCATCATTCCGTTTCTGTGTTTACATATATATCAAATCAAAATAGTAAGCTTTAACTCGCATCTTGTTGCAGTGGGAAAGCTATAGAATGAAATGATCAGAAACATCAATACTGGAAATAGATAAGGATTATTTATTGGAAACGCTTGGTTAACTAAAAGTAAGCTATTTTAACAGTGTTGAAGTAACTTATTTTGACCATCACTCCTAGACAATACAGTAACATTATTCAGAACCCACATCAATCATAAAGTTATGGGCGTGTTAGCTCAACTATAATTCCTCATCTAAGTTTCATGGTATTGATGTACTTGATTATATCATCAAGTTTTTGTTTTCGCCTGAAAATAAAATATCAATGGATACAAATAGTCTAATTTAGAGCATGAAACTTAACATGAACGAATATGAATACAAATGGAAATGTTTCCCCAGGACAACGACGCTTGTAAATGACATCAAATACCAATGATAGCTACTAAAATGCAAAACATGCACACCTCAAGGGCAGTTTTAATATGCTGTCGTTCGATTCGTGCAATGAAATACACACGAGTCTTTTATGACTTTCTAGGCGCCATACGATCCGAACACTTGAGACAAGCGAAAAAATAAAAATCTCACATTACGGATATTGGGATTTTTTGAGTCGCTTGCAGTGGCTCGAGGCGCAACATGCGCTCGGATATGGGAAATTGATATCGCCTCGGTGGCGTAAAATTGCGCTTTACGACTGCGTGGAAGGCGCCACAAACATCGCTGATTTTCGGGGGCGGTATTGTGCTGCAGCGGGAGACACAAGATGGCTGACGCAGGCGAACAAATTTAATGTAGAGATGTGCATACCAGCGTGAACTTCCGAAGAACGAAACATATTGCTTTCCAATCTTGGAAGTTGAGAAATATGTTATCGAAAACTGTGAATTTCTTTCAATACCCTCAATCTGTTCCGTTTGTTGCATCTGTCATCCTTGGTTCAGGTACTCTAGAAAGTATAGTGGATACGCATTGTGAATTAGTTTGAGTTGGGCTGGTGGACTAGAAGTACACAACAGATTAATAGAAAATGATTTGTTCTTCATAGCTTAAATTTCCTCATTAACGGAGATAAATACTCCGCTTGAGAGTTCATGCTAGCAATCACCGGAAACATCATACAGTTGAAGTACTTATGAATGTTTTCTTCAGGAAAAAGATGTCACTCACGATAGTTCGTGAATGAGTCACTTCTACGACGTTCGAAAGCTACTGTTCCCAAGTAATTGCGCACTTGAAATTCTCATGCGTAATCATTGTGATCCGTTAATTATACGGGATGCACGTGGTGATATTAATTAATTCGAATGGGTCATGGCCCTAAATGCATCAAATGAGGAGATATTTCCATGTATCTTTAAGGTATTTAATCACAATATGTGATATAAAATAATTAAACATTGAATTTTCTCACTTCCACATAAAAGCTAAAGTAACATCTCAGTTATAATAGACCCACATTTTGAGCACAACTTTAGCTATTTGTTTGCTTTTCTTGCGTTCTTTAAGAACTGCGGCGTCGGTTATTAGCGATGAGATACAACAAACCATAAAGAATCAGACAAGCAGAGAGCTTAGTGGACCGGCTAACAGTTCATAAATAAAGTGGCGTAGATTATGTGGCTTTCGAATACTTTTCTCTCAATATACAGAGAATGAGATCACTTTTGATTACAATACATTGGATTTCGTAGAATGAAAGAGCTATTTTACTTCGTCCCCCTGTGATCAAATTGTAAAATCCTGCAAAAGTTTATTCTCAATGCATCCTTTTTTCAGTGAATTGTACATCAACTTCAGAAATTTGCTTTCGGATGTATCCATTTTTATGAACATGCAGCACAAACATCCACTAACTTTATCTTACGTTTTGAATGATATTAATTGAAAACACAGTAGTAATGTTTTTTAGTATTTTCTGCAAAACATTCCAGCCTTTATTTCTCTAATATTTACAATCAAATCTCTGGTTGGATATTGTAGTTACAACTTTTAACATTTTTCAGTGTAAATTACGAGCAAATCAATGTCTAGTAAAAGAAACAAGCTTCAAAACTGTTTAAATGATTTGCCGTTGAGGCAAAACAGGGGTGATGAAATAGAAATGTATCACATTCGAATACAAATTTGTCAGAACGGTTTCGTCTTGTTGCCAACTTTCTGATCCAAATGAACTAAGAAACTGCAAAACTATTTTATTAACTTCTATAAGAGTAAACAAATCATGCTCAATATTCACTCAGAAACAAAAGACGAAACTAACCAACTAGTTGTTTATAGTTCTGTGAAAAACCGAAGATGAAAAACATAGCTTCGAGAACGAGATGAGAGGTACGCGTATTAGGCAGCCCGAATCGGACTGAGAGTGCGACTGTAAACAGTGAAGCTCATTGATATTCCTCTAGGAACCTTTGTACTCGTGTAAATTGGCTCATGATTTGTGTTGAGGAAAAATGCGTAGAATCCCTCGTCATAATGGCATGGAGAACCGATGAAGGACCTAGAGCTCCCTTTGTAAACTGTTCTCATCACTTAGTTAGATGAAGTTATAGCTTTCTGTGTATATCTATAATATTTAAAAGTACTATATAAATTCACAACAACAGCAAAACATATTTCACTTCATATGCCTCTTCGGTGGAAATTTTTGCTCTTAATGAGCTCTACTTAACTTTGACTCATCTCAATAATCATTTTCTCATTATTATTGCTTCCCGATCCAAGCCTTTTAATAAACCTCACTTCGCATAGCTTCACTAATTCACTCAAGGCTCTTTTTCAGGACATTGATGCTTAGAGTGTATTGAGAACCCTTTTTCACATCAAAAACTACCAAATTTAACAATATAAGTTGTTGACGATTTACTTTGTTGCATAATAATTCTTGCATGATTCACTTACTACTTAATACCTCAGTTTTAAACTAAGTTTTCAGCTTTGAAACTACAATTTATAAAATGTTGAGCGGAGAAATGCAATGAGTACAAGTTTATTCTTACCTTTTAAGTTTCGCACTTCTGATGTCAAACTTCTTAAGTCCAGTTTTAAGTGAGCATATTTGATGACTAGTTTTCACTAGTGTGATGGCTCTTACGCCATTAAGTGATATCAGAACAGGAATCAACGCCTTGCAATGCAGTGGAAGAATAGACTAGGGAAAGCTTTAATTTGACTAAATCGACGTAAAACGTTTACTTGTTGGAACTGAGTTGAAAATTGCAGATTTGAACATTTAAGAAACCTATCCATTTACACTTTCAAATACTTAAATCTGGGCCAACAAAGAGTCTGACTGCATGTTGTGATATGACTTCGTCGTATCCAGCGTCCAGAAATTTTTGTGCAATGGATTACATTGAATGTTGCGACTGGCCCTCGTATTCACTTCGAATCTCCAAGAAGAACTGCGTCGATCATCACATTTGAAGAGATATTCCGTCGCGAGTTATCTACAGGTGAAAAGCATGCAAACTCTACTAAGAATCTTCTAGAAGCACGACATCTGAGCAAGCCTCCACGATTCAGCTATCGTACCAACCATGTTACGACGTCGTTTCTAAATCGAATGCCCGAGGTTGCAGCATACTACCATTTGTGTGATTCTTCTATTTATAGGAATATTTCTTAAATATTTAGTAAGTATTTCGTCATGGGAACTCATATACATGTTATTGATTCAATTAGGCATATTTCCGTGCACGTTAGCTGATTTGATATATTGATAAAACATCGTTCGTTCGGGATCGCACAGGGGTTGGTGACGCTCAGCAAGAGCCGAAAGAAAGCGGGTCAGTAAGGCTGGCGATACGACACAAGCAACATCTGTCGTTCTAATATCTCGAGCCGCGCCCTGCGGGGGAGGGGCTAGCGCTGTTGTTATAGACATATCAACGTAAGCCAGCTTTGTTGACTGAGAATATCAACAGTCAAACGTCTACCGCCACACCGAACGGCGCAGGCTAACCTACTCTTTGTCATTATTGAGTAACTGGTAAAAATAACAAGTGCAAATCTAACGTGGTCTCAGTGAGAGACATTCCATCCCCGTGTTTGAGTGTCAATAACTGACTTACATCGACGCTTCTATGTACCTGCGGGCCTGGCTGTCATCCCAGGATGGTGCTCCTGGCATTCCCATCTCGACATCAGAGGGACTTCACATCTCTCTCTCTAAGTTGAGTTCTCATTTCGATATTGGCTTCACATTGTTGACCAAAGCGTGACTATCTTCAGGTCGTAGGTCAATGTAGGTCTATTTCGATGTGTCAAGCGATATCTGGCATTAGTACCATTATGTAACAGGAACATTCATTAGGATTGTAATGCGCATTTAATTGATTAAATCTCCATCTTGATTACCAGTGTATCAATACCTGTGTTCTGGAAAGTTGAGAAAAAGACAAAAGGCATGGAAAAGCGTTACCTATTATCAGTCTATTCATTATGATAATATAATCATTCAATTTCCCTTATTCAAAGGGTGGTGGCAGCGGCAATAGCTAACTATTAATTAAAATCATGACGAGGGCATAAGTCACGCCATATTATTAAAATAAAAGAAAGTGATGTACTCCACATATCACGACAATTGCAATCTAAATGGAACATCTCAGCGGACGATCCACGTAATTCACAACGAAATGCTGACAGAGAAGAGGATCACGACATGCATCAATTCTACTCATACACCGTTTTTGTAACCATAGCTTCTTCTCATACGATAGTTCTCTCTGGAGACTCCCTTTCATTATAAGAGTGCAAAATAGTAGAAACAATTACGTCATGTTTGTCGGAGCAGTTACTCTCACATCCAGGTTAAAAACAGTATCTAATTTAGTTGCAGGTAGGACATTCTACTTTGTTGAGAGGCACAGCTCGCCAAAAATGATAACGTACACATAAGGTCGAGGATAAGCAGGGGAAGAAAAAAAAAGTACTCAATTCCTGGATAATTACAAGAATTCTACCTTGGTCTGCGCAGCGGGTGCAATGTGGAACACAACACTCAATGTAAAATGAACTTTAGGTTAGTGTTGTTTGGCTTGCGCTCCATGTTTCTCATCATTCACGCCATTGAACTGCAGCGCACTCCATTAACGGCGAGTGTTTGGGAACATCGACGCTCTTAATTCGCCTTCTGTTGCTCCATAGCATTGGAAGGAGCGAGATATGTGAGACAGATATCGTTCAAGTAGAAATGTCTGCATCTGTTCCTATCGTTTCAGTCCAGTCTGAGTGAATCATTGCGACGCTGAAATATGCTCACACAAAAGGATTGTGTTGTGAGGTATTTAATCAGTAACGGGGAATGAATTAATGCCGAGTGAATTTGCAGACGGGATTTTAGGACCACGATTCAGCCACACGGCTACACAAATTAATCCTCTGCACGGATGATCCATTTATTTCTAAGTAGAAGTTATGATCACTTCACTTCAAATTCAACAGAACGTCTCATTCAGCACATTATAGCTAGAATGTCATTTTGTATCTGGAGAGCTGTGAAATATTTCTGCAGCTGCAGAAATTATAAAAAACAAATTCAAAAATGATTAGGGGGAGATCTTAAAATTTGGGTCAATGTTACAGGGACAAATTTTTAGTTCGAAAGGCAGTTTTAGGTCATTGGTATGAGGTTCAGGGAAGAATAACGCGTTCTTAAGTATAATAATCAGACGGAAAACGCCGCAAAGCCTTATATCTTCCATCGTCCTTCAAGAACGATGCAATGGTCACATTTTTACTTTAATGTTTGAAGTTGAATAACACAGATTATTATTTTTACTACTTACAGCAATATTATCACGCTTTTAAGGATTATAATAAAGCCGTTTCACCATGTGTTTTTTGTCCATGAGCATGTTTTTAATAGACATGTCGCTGGAAATGCATGAAAAGTAAATTATTGTACGTAGATGAAGATATGCACAGCGATCGAAAAAAGAACTTCTTCCAAATAATACTGAGTACATATTATAGGCTCTAGCTATCTATCTATACACCATGATCTATTCTATATCGAACTGATAGACACTCACACATTCCTAGTTACCAAAACTGAGCCACTCATGCTGATCGAGAACCCACGACCACCCATCTGGACTGCATTCGGGGGACACGATCGCATCCCAATTGTCTTTTACCAAGCTCAAATTTTGGATCCGCCTTCCGTAATACCTCGATTGTGTATTTCCTTTCAACCCCATTCACCCATCTAGTCTTCGGCCTACCTCTAACTCAGCTGCAGTTGCGCACGCAATTACTCTCATGGGCGTGGCTTCACGTGAACATGAGTAGTCAACTGACGTTGAAAACTCCGCACGTGTATAATGGCTTTTAAGGCATCAGCTGCAGTTGCGCACGTAATTACTCTCAATCGGCGTGGCGTCATGTGTACACTAGTAGTCAATTGACGTTAAGTCCGCACGTCTATAATGGCGTTAAGGGCCTAACAACAAGTTGACTAATTGTTATTGTATTCCCTGTTATATTATGTGAAATCTTTTTGCAGCAATAGACTTATGGTCTCTACAGAAAATAATTTAAAATCTAACGTTCAGTATTTGGGAGTTTATGTTTTTAATGGATAAAACCACGACTAAATTTTCTTTTCAGAACCTCATTTTCTCAGAACCTTATGATATGAAGGCCATGGATATAAAAATTTTCAGTTTTAACGCAATGTATGAATCGAGTTCTCTATAAACATCTTCTCTTAAGGTAAGGTAGTCAGAATGAGTAAGATTAATAGTATTTGAAAACTGTGAAACTTCGCAAGCTAGTACTTCAAAGACATACCTCTTTAGTTAACTGAGCTACGTGAGGAGTTAAGGGAATTCAGACCAAAGTTCTTTGACAACTGTGAAATTGAATGGAACACGCACAATATTTGCAGCAATATGTTATTGTTGTTCGATACTTCTTAACTGTAGAAAATTGTCAATATTTTTCAATACCTCATCACAAAGCTCCGCGGGAGGGATCAATATAGGTTCTAAACGCCGTTACCCTGTTACTGATGTTAGAGGAAGTGAGTTGTTTCGAATACTAAGGAGCGTGTATTGCCTCGCATAGTGAATTGATTGAGAAGGCGAAAGCTAGGGTATGAACAGAGTACCAAGCTAGGGGAGGTTTGGAGGCGGTTGAAAGGAATAGGTGCCTGGGTGGGAATGCTAAAAGGATGGCGAATAAAAATGTTGTTGTGCCGATAGTGTTGCCCAAATCTTTGATTTGACTATAAAAGTGACTGATAGGAGTTGGTGTAAAGAGCTCGAGATGAAGTGTCTGAGGAGTATGGCAGGAGGGTCGTTATGGGATAGGCGAAGAAATGAAGTGGCGAGCATTAAAGGGAGAGTTAGAGAGCTGGCGGAAAAAATGGACTGCAGTGTGGTGAAGTGGCTTGGTAATATGGAGAGAATGAAGGAGGAACTGTTGGAGAAGAAAGATACGATGTCGGAGGTGCGTAAAAAGCACGTGAGGGCCATTATAGACGTGCGGAGTTTTTAACGTCAGTTGACTACTGGTGTACACATGAAGCCACGCCCATGAGAGTAACTGCGTGCGCAATTGCAGCCGATGCTTATACACGTAGTAGTTTCCGCTTGCAGTCAACGCAGTATCTCACAAGCTTTCGTAGACGTAGCATGTCGTCATCTGATGATAGCGAAGAGCTAGCTTTGTGTGTGATTGCAGTACGAAATGAAACACTAGAAATAATTTAGGTATTTCTAGATATTGAACCTCCTGATTTACTAAATTTAATATTGTTTGTATTTGTATACATGTATTTGTGTATAATACATATTGCAATTGAAAATTTCTCAATAAAAGTATTGTATGCAATCTCTCTTTACTTACAAATTTAAAGAAAAGCATCTGAAAAATTACCTAAAATAGTTTCACTTCCCTAAGCACTTTACCCAAATCAGGACTATTGGACGATGTATGTTGCATGTAAGACACCTAAGATAAAAATGATGTAGTTTGGTAGATATCATCTTTCAAAAAATTAAGAAGATCGTAACACCATAGTTTTGGTTCGTACACGTCATCAGTTCCAGAACCAGACTTCTTTGTTTTCTTCATAGCCATATTTTCCGTTCTGTATTGTCTTCGTAGAGTTTGAATTTTAGATTTTATTGCATCTACCGTGTAATTTGGGAGACTCTCTGAAATTTCCCGATAAGCGTCATCTCTAGAGTTTCTATTTTTATATTCTTGCAGTTTAGTATTCCACAAACATGGAAAATCTTTGTACATCTCAATGAATGTCACAACATAATCTCCTGAGAACGCCATTGCGTGCACGTCACGAATGTCTGCTCAGCACTAACCACATTATTACCACCGGCAACCTTGCAGCTGCAGTCAATAGAATCAAGACATGCTTGATCGCTGATGTTAACTACAGCGCGGCTGCGAGTAGTCAAAAAGTGGGCGGGGCGTTGAGCAAATGGGCGGCGTTTAGTGCACCAGTAGTCAACTGACTTTAAAGACTCCGCACGTCTATAAAGGCCTTTAGGGAAACCATGCACTCTAAAGCTACGCATAAATGAGGCATACACGTCCACAGCAGTACAAAACGATCAAGCACAAAACTATCGGAACAAATTCAATTCAACACAAATTATCCTATCATGTGCAATAATGTGTCAATAATGAATTTAATGACGATGTAGCAAATTCAAGATAAAGTTTATTAAAGATAAATTTCACGTGATGCTGGCTTTTCCGAAGTTTGCAAAGTTCCGAGTTAAATTTGGAGACATTTACCACACCTGTTAACACATGCCGCTACATCATTCCTCTAAGATTGAAACGCTTGAAAATCCCAGCTCAGTAATTTCACTTAATAATTATATATTTATGAATCAGATAATTCATTCGCCCCTAAGTTCCAAGAGGAAACGAATCACAGATGTTTTTAGATTAAAACAGTTAACAGTGTAAACGAATGTTCGTATATAATTACTGAATTTTCTTACCTTACCGTTAAATCCTAAGATGATAAATTACAGTTGAAAATGTCGAAGTCACTCATGTTTCAACTTTGATCTCTATCAAAACTATGGAATAAAACGTTAGGTGTTTCCTTGAATTTTAAATAAATATCTAACTATATTTTCGTGCGTAACTTATTCTATGTTATTATAAAGGGAATATCATTGAACATTTTAAATTAGTTGATCCATCTTGGGTGGTCTGTTTCTCTTTCATGCTCTTAGAGTGTGCTTAAGACCCTATCTGCGATATGAGTTTCACCAGTGAGCAGGTATAAGAATATTTTAATCTCGGGGACTATTCGGATGAACAAATTTGTTTGTCATCCATATCTTGAGTCTTATTTAAGGAAACTATCGAATCCCGTCATGTTTGACAGCTGTACAGGTATGGCCAATGATTTTGAGAATAAACTTTTTGAATATCAGTGCTTTATTTCAGAATATACTTTTCCTTAATCGTTAACAGTCCTTTAACGTAACAACATTGCTTAGAAGCGAGGTTTATAAAAACAAAAATACGTGTATTTTCTTAAAACCCCCCAAAATTTTGTTTCTCCTAAAATACGGAGAAACTATTTGTGCTGGCTTAAACGGTGAAACAAGCAATGGAACTGATAAAATATCGTTTGCAAGGCGAGTGGCGTTTTTTCCGAACATTTTGTTGAATTATATGTTTTTTAAAGTTTTAAAATATGTTGATTTTATCAGATTCCAAATAATGATGATTTCTGCAGAACTTGGGAAAACTGTCATCCTTCTCCATCAAAGTACTCTATCAAAAAATGAAATCATTGCTAAGCAACTCGCATCATCGTTAACTGTATGCAGATTGATAAAACAATTCAACGACACAATCCATAGTAGCGAAGACAGCCCTCGGCAAGAAAAGATTGTCGTCGGTTCGTCAAGGTAGGGCTTAAGTGCGCTACTCATTACGGGAAGGACTGCCTGCAGTTCAGAGCTTTCGCAAGTATTGGGATGGATGACGTCCATGCCTTACCGCGAACTGTTCGACGTCGACTCTTCGACAACGGATCTGCTTCAAGACGAGCTGCGAAGAAACCGCAATTGACATCGAAAAGCATCAAAGACCGGCTCAATTTTTGCAGGAAGTACCAGCATTGGACTGCTGAACAATGGGGCAAAGTCATTTTCTTCAATGAATCTCCGTTTCCGTTTACAAGGAGTGTGTCGTTCCACCGGTGAAGCATCCTGCCACTCTTCAAGTCTGAGGCTGCTTTTCAGGTAAGAGAACAGGGGCAATGACGATTTTACCCTAAAACACACACATGAATATTATTCGGCGGTGTACCTGAAAGTCTTGAAAAATCTTGTCCTTCCAACGACAGCTGGTCAGTTTCCCGACACAGAGGTGGTTTACCAGCATGATGGCGCTCCCTGTCATAATGCAAGAGTGGTTAAAAGTTCCTTGCTGACATTGGAGTGGAGATTTTGGGTCCCTGGCCTGGAAATTCGACTGATCTGAATCCTATCAAAAATTTATGGTTGATCATCAAAATTCGAGTGAACAAGAAGAAGCCAACTAATTTAACGCAACTCGGAGCCTTTAATTGAAAAAGAGTGGATATCCTTTGATCACAATATCTTTAAAAAACAAGTAAACAGTGTTCCAAAGCGCATCAAAACAGTATTGTAGAAACGTGGTCAACATCGCAAATATGGAGAATAATTACTTTTTAGTTTTGCCGGTGTTTAAAAATTGTTCGTGAGCAATTTATGTTTTTATTTATCCTTCATACTGTTTTCTGGAAGCAACCAACTAAAAACTACGTAATACTACATCTTGGTTTAACGAGAAAATAGAAAACTCACTTTTCCAAAAATCAGTGGTTCTACCTGTACCCCTGTTGAAGCATGAAAGTCACAATAATAAAATTAAATATAAAAGAGCAGGACAAACTTCTTTAAACAGATATCTTTTTATTTGAGTAAAACGAAACGCCGAAGATTTCAAACACAAACCATCTTTACTGTTAAAAAATTTTTTTGAACGAATGAAACAAAGTTCAGAAACGAAACAGAATTCAGCGTTAACATCAAAATTTTGAAATTCACATCAGCAAATAATTATTTTCGCAAATTTCCTGACTATGCACTGAAGTACGAAAGCGACACATGTGTGGTTGTTCGAGCGTTGTCATGGTCGCCAATGCAAAAAAATGTTGGCATAAGATATGCCAAAATACGAGTGTTTTTTTGAATAAATAAAGTAAGAAGAAAACCATTGTCCTAAAAAAGTAGACAGTCCAATTTTTTGCCTAAAAAAAGTGGTAAACATTTTACCAGCTCTAAATATTAGCGTTTTGACTATTGCATGAGAAAGACCATGACCAAAAACCGAAACAAAAATTCAGCCAAATCCTGAAACCTATTTAGGATTGTATATAGGATTTAACTATATCAGGCGTGGGAATTACGCAATCTGGAAAAGTAATTGTTCTATCACATACCATTTCCAACGTAAATTTTATGTTGGCCTGTTCAATATTTGTATAATCCAAAAATAACGGAGCACGTTAGGGATCACGAAAAACAGGGAAATATCGTTTAAATAACCCATTTAAAAAATAGGTTCAAAGGTTTCAGGGCAAATAAATAACGATTTGATTTCATTTTCACACGTAAAAAGTTGGCAAAAGTTGAGCACAGTGACAGCCTATCGCCTTGCTATGTTTCTTAGAAAAATTTAGAATCAAATACAAGGAAAGAATTACCTACAAGCACTTAATTAGCAAATTATCATTCCACGTCAAAGGAACCCATATAATGTCAAATTCTTTAAAATAAAAGACGAACTAGTAGGAGTTGTCATTTGCAATAATATTGGCACAAAAGACGGTAAAACTGGAACGGAGAACTTGACTAACGATTAACTAAGAGCATAAGGATACAAACAAAGGCCGCAATTGATGTTTGATCGAGATATCTGGTGTGGGGATTTTCGGGAGGCTTATGGGTACTTCGTCCTGTACACTTGACATATAGCTTATTATACAGGAAACTTAAAAAATGTATACGTCACATTTGAATGCTGATAAAATTGCAAATCGAAAATCGATTTCAACATGCTTAGTCTCATTGCATGCAGAAATTAATTTTTATCATGGTAGGTATAACATTAATTCTCAGCTGTAAACATGATACAGTTATCTTGTGAATTATTTAGTAATCTGATTTTTAATCATGAGATGAAGAAGCAGGAAATTTTTCTCGTGAATAGCACCATTCAAACAAGAAGCTAAACACAAGTGTTCCAGTTTTTTCAGTAACTTTTAATGCCAGACAATCTTCAACTAAACTAACCATGCGTTGCAGTGTTATTCATTAATTTTTACTAGAGAGCCACTTCGGTTAAGAACATTGATTGACAGAACAGCAGCTACTGCAAGTTAGTGTAACTCTACTAAATTAAGTAGTACTGAGCTGCTAGTGCAATATAGTAAATGAGAGAAATTGACTAGGGTAGGGATGTTAGAATGTTATCTCTTACTGTGACTTCGTCTTCCGTCTCACCTCATAAAAATATGTAAATTACTTGAAAATTTGTGGTCTGTTTTCTTCTTATTGTTTCATTGATATATTTTTCAAGAGGCATGAATTGAGTCATCGAGAGTCGCGCGATGAATACCACTGATGTGTTGCATTGTGCGTAAATTTAATAATGAAGGAACTGTGCTCAATTTGAAAAAAGCTAGAAGTGGAAGATGAAGACCCGCAAGGCTTCAAGAAAATATTAATTCAATTTCCACAATGATTCAAGAAAATCGAAGATTTTTATACCTAAAAAATAACTTGAATTCATCTTATGCAACCATCAGTCAAATCATCAGAAAAGATTTGAACTTTCATCAATTCAAAATTCCATTACAACAACGTATTGAGCAAGACTGTCCGGATTTTTTACTATTGTTTCTTCAATACAAAATTTTTTAATCGTTTGGAAAAGGTTTACAAGGATAAGGTCGAAAATTTACTAATGCAGCCAGTGAGACGAAGCATGCTAAAATCTTTTCTCTATTTTCAATTTTAAAACATTTTAAAGCAAGGCATCCATTTCTTTAAATACCCTTTATTAATCTTCCATCCTACTGTTTGAGTTGAGATTTTTGAAAAAAATTGTTGATTTTTTTCTCTATTTACGTAGCACAATTTTCACTATGTTTAGTTATTTTACCGAATTTGTTTGGGTAAGATAATAGCTTCTCTATGCTACTTAGGTAGGTGGCTCTATCCAACAACACCTAATCGCCTCCCGTGTCTAGTTCGGTTACAATTACATATCTTTCAGATGCTAAATTCTGCAGAAAATTGAACTCAGCTTTTAGTAGGACAGAAGAAAATAACTTGTATGGCTTAAAGCTATTTCAATATTTGAATGCAATTGAATCTAATTTTACAGAAATTCCGTGAAATTTTTATCGTAAACATTTTTAAGGTTGTACATGATACACTTGAAACATTAAAATTTTCACAAAAATTTCAATTAAGAACAGGCAGCCAAAATCCCAGGCCGATAATCATGCTTAATTGATATAAAGACAGTGCGATATATGAGGTATGCGAGCTGTTCAACGTTTATGTTTCGCTTGGTGTACGAATTGTAATGAACTCTACAGGAATTGTAGTGAACTATTTCTTGCTCTCAGGATTTGGAATTGTACAGGCATTGTAATGAAAAATAGATTGATACAGATCAGAGTTGATTGCAGCGGTATAACCCATGCTGCGATGGATTTATACAATCAATGATTGTGTTGATTACGCCGTATATATAACGCGCGATCTGGTTTACGAGTCGGAAAATAGCTATTTGAGAGTATACACTTGGAAACATCGACTACCAAACACAAAAAAATTATTTCAATGAGATCTGAAGTACATTCCAAAACGAGAAACGAGTACAGTGGTCCAGTTTGTAACAAACATCATGACACCAGGAAAAGAAACAGTTGGACTGACGATAAAACAAATAACTTTTGTTGAAAAACAGCAAGATTAAACACCTGAGAACTTTGATTGTACTGTAACAGTGCAGCACTCTTTCGGTTCAAGTCCACAACTGTTGTGCTTTCGATTCTAAGCACGGTCAATAATCTACCTCTACGTTAGTAACGATCGAAGGTCTAGTAGTACTCTGACCATTTGAGAGTTCGCCTTGCGTCAGATTTACAACCAATAATTATATCCTGCTTGCAGAACAGCTTTGATGTCGCGTGCATTGAACAACGTTTAAGAGTAATCATATATGACAAAATCTTGTTACATTTTTTGTATTCACAACTACCTCACCAACACTTGTACATACACACGAGCTACTCGGTGTTCAGTTAAATTTGTCTTCTCAACGACTTGCACTGCAGGGAAGTACAGAGCTTAGTTTCAATACTTGCTTTACTATGTTAATGTGACTGCTAATCACATTCAGACCCGCTTCAAGAGCCCTGGGGCCTGTTCTACAATGAATCGAGGAGCTAACCTCCTACGTTAAGTTAATTTCTGGGCTCATGGGATCTCAGGAAATGAATAACGAAAACGGACACGAAAGAGCATAATGAAGATTTCGGTATTTGTTCAAACTTTATGAAATTCGAGTTTATGCTATGTTGTTGCTTGAGAAGATGTCTTTTCAAATGATTAAAAATTTTACACCACTTTGGCAGTAAAACACTAACTCCCATCAGTGTTAAGGTTACCACGAAGAAAAAATGTTATAACGATTGTTTCATATTCGAAGAAATGAGGTTACCAAACTAGATGAGGAACTTTAAAGACTAAATTTTGAAGCTGGAAAACTGAAACATCGATTTCTTCACCTTGCATTTGAATTTTGCTCAATGACTCAATTCCCGAGCTCATGCGCTCTTCTGTTGTGTAGGTATATTTGTGCGCAGTGCGCATCGGCGTACGTCGGAATGACGTCTCGCAATATTTACGCAAGAGTAGCAGAGCACCGTGGAAAGAGTTTTCGTACTGGTAACTTGTTGGCTTATCCTCCTCATTCAGCAATACGCTGCCATGCTGAGAAGTGTAGTGCAATAACCTGTGATGGTGATTTCAAAATAATAGACAGTTCTTTCCGTGATTTTGACCTTAGGATTTTAGAATCTTTGCATATTTTTAAGGAAAAACCAACTTTAAACAACATTCTTAGCTCATATTCCCTTCAGATAGTTAATGCATAGTTGTCTTTTTTTTGGTTGTTTGTAAATTCTAGAATTTAGTATCGACTGTGTTTTCATGCTTGCGTTACATTGATCATACTTTGTATTTTACAGAACTGATGATGGAGCTGGTCTCCGAAAACGTTTTCGGTTTTTTCTTCCTTTTGAATAAAAATGACTTATTTTTTTGGCAATTTCTTCGCTTTAAAATTTTTAATAATATTCCCATTTTGATCAGTGTGGATCATTTAATTGATCACTGTCAAATTTACTGTTTAAAAATCGTTCATCTCACTGTGGAATTGCTCTTGTAGTCACTAAAATTTGAAGGGTTTTCAAGTATTTAGAAATTTTAAAAACCCAAAAAACTTGCTTTCGTTTACTTTAATCGATTAGAAAATTATTGTGTTACAGAACTCTATGAGTGATCTAAAGGTTCTGCCTCAGCGGTGCATAGTTTGTACATCTGGTGAAGCTGCGAGGGGAATTTTCTTGCGGACCTAAACCTTTGAAGGTAAAATGTAAAAATCGTGCATGTATACATAAGCATATGTATATATATAAATATATAAATAACATTGTACGTATGTTTATGTACATGTACCTGCTAAGTTCGTCGTCACCAAATTCAGGATATTCGCTGCATCATCACCTTCTACTTCGAAAGAATTTCATGAGTTACACAGGGAACGCATACTTATTTACTGCAAAGTGTCAGAATATGAGACAACAAAACAAAAGGTTACACATTTTTATAATTATTTTTCTGAAGTTCAGTGTGTAACGTTACTTCTGAGAATTAGTGATTGCAACTAAAGTGATGTATTTTGTTACAAACATTTCGATGTACTGGGTATAATTTTTACCAATGTGATACTATGATAAAACAAAATGAAATGAAGCTTTTCTGACATATATTGAGAAAAAATGTCGAATTTTACTTAGTGCTCATGCAGAGTGAAATTTCACTGCTATTTGAGTTCGAGTTGAAAAAGGGATTACCAGAAAAACAAGTTGAGTTAAACTCGAACTGAAGTGCCTCAAATATCTCAGTTGAGACTTTGATGAATGTTCCACTAACTCATGGAACGGGACTGAGGACTAGACAATGATTAACAGACCATCAGATGTAGAATCTTAATCGGTGAATATTTCTTGATAAAATTTGGAAAAATGTTTTTGTTAAGGAAGCCGTAAATGGAACATACCATTGAATATATTTTTAAACTCTTTAAGAACTCCAGTTGTTTTAGTTTTACGTTCAAAGCGTCCAGAAAGCCGATTATTGAGGCTGAACATTTAAGAAATACATTTAAGCCAAGGAACGTCTGCAGAAAATTGGCTTAAATGTATTACAGAAAATGCAGAACGTATGTCATTCACTTAGCTCTTTATTTATGACCTTTATTTGTCAGCTCCAGGAAGGGCTGACTCAAGTCCATAAAAATAATACAACCGCTGTTTACATAGTTTTGAAAACTGTAGTTTTTAAAAACATGAAAATTTGTTTTGATATACTAAAACTGAAAACTATGGAGTAAATACGAAAAAAAAAATTTGGGATTCGATTGTTTAGGTTACAGGAGATGTAACCGAAGAACTAAGAAGGATCCCATGAAGCTTTACATTCGATGTGAATTGGTTGTGTACTGAGATTCAGCGAGAGAATCAATACGCTTTATTAAATATTAATTAAAGTTCTTCTAAATTCACATTGCCAATGTTTTCCCATTGATTAATACATAGGAGCACTCACTGACAATTTGCGGCAACGGAATTTTTATGGGCAATTAGTGGGAAACTTAACTGGCTTCACTTGAGTGGAAAGAATATCTCAGTATGAAATGGAGTGGCTTTGTACATGTAAATTGTTTGGGAAAAATGGCTGCATGTCAGTTGCATATTGTTCGTTTCCATACTCCACACTATTGGGCGCGTAACCTTGTATAAACCGACTAAGATCAGTTATTCGTCTGAGCTTGCTGAATGCAGCAACCTTTTAGTATTGCAATTCTTCTGTTTTTATTCATCAGAATTTTTACCTTTTGAAACTACAGATTTTTAAGGTCAAAAATTGGAGAATGAGCGGCAGTATCTTGTTTGTGTCTTTGTTCTACCTCAGAACTTACTCATGCCTTTCCCCTGCGAAAGCATGAATAAAAGAATTGAAGGGTCAACGCCAGGAATAGAGATAACATCCAACATCTACTGACAACATCCTCTGGCTGATATAATTAATTCATTGGTAACTATGTAAAGGAAAATGACTTACCAATTCATAACATACAGTATTCCTCCTTCTGTCATTAGTACCTGACCGATGTAATTTAGAATGATTGAGCAGCTGAATTTTAAACTTATGTCACAACAGACGACAGGGTAATCAGCGGACCGAACTGTTGAATTTTTTTTGGACAAAACAGCTTCTGTGCAGCTGCATAATTGCAAGTATTCATTTCAGGCGTTCATTAAGCAGGAAAACCATGTAAAAAGATTCATCTCGGAAACGTTATTTTCCTTTTACACACAGAATCATCAGTGTTGCAATTTATCTTTCGAATTTTTAATACCGGAAAATCCGGGTAGAATTTGTAGAGCCAGAAATTGAGCGATCGCTGTTCATACGCTTTGAGTCAAACGTGAATGTGTTATAAACGTTTCGTCACATGTGAATAACTGTTATAATATCTGTAAGGAACGGATTGATATTCCTTACCTGTAATGAGATACAACTTTCCTTCTGTCTTCCGTCAAAAAGCATAAGTAATATGTGCCTCAGAGTATTCTGAGGCTGCCTCAGAGGCGAGTATTCTAATTGAGAACATTTCAAAGGTCTACTAATATTAGTTATGAAATATTTCCACAGACAAGTATATATGAGATTTTTTTTTAGGAGTTCATAAATTTTTCATAATGCTAGGCTAAAGCAATAACCTCAATTAAACTCAACAGTTGACAATTGGAAGCGATAGTCGAAAATTCATTGAATTACCATTTGAACCTCACGCTTGTCTCTAAAGGAACCGCACTTTGCTCTACAGAAAGAGCACCACCATGCTATTTCCTTCGATGTATATGAGTAAAGTAGAACTTTGTTTTAACGCTAAAATGCCTAATTCCCGGTGAATTTCGAATCAATAGGCGAGCAAGAGACAACGTATCCATTCTTAAACAATACATGAGAAGACAGCTTATAAGTACATATAAAGAGAGCACGAAATTATCATGGCATGAAATTGATGGGAACAATCGACAGATCTCCTTTTTTTATGAGTTTTGTGCGGAAATCGTTTTATATGATTATGAATTTCTCAATAAATACAGTTCAGTTTGGTAAAATCTGCCAAAATTCCTGGCAAAAATAATTGAATATTTAATCCTACCATGTAACAACAGGAATTTATGCGCAATTTTACGATCTGCAGTATGGTTGGATTTGTCTACTAATTTTGCATTTTCTCACAAAGCTATGCAATTCTTTCACACTCAAAAGCTCAGCAAGTTGTAGTTTTTAATTCACTCGGATACAAAGGTCAGTTACTTGTTGCAATTTTTATCGCAGGGCATCGTAAATATGACTGTTGTATTGTGCCGCAACCCAGTCTAACTTTTTCGCCGCCTGCATGCATGTTTTTCGCCGCCTAAGCGATTTAATCGCTTTAATCGCTTAGGCGGCGAAAAACATGCATGCATGAGGTGAAAAAGTTAGACTGGAAATGGCCCCTGACGAACCGCAAGACTACTTATCTTCAAGTAAGAAAAGAATTATATAGAACGTAGTTTATTCCGTTTTGTAAACTGAATATCCTAAAGTTTTCAATAATACTCGCAGAATGGTCTACGTAAAAACTATAGGTCATTTCAAAAATCAATTTAAAAATGAATTAAAAAGAGATTTTTCATTCAAAAATATCTCAGTATTTTCAGTATATGTCATTTTCCTCCTAAAACGTTCACTGCTGAATATTGCACCTACATTTACTAAATACTTCACTTTCAACAAAAATTCTTTTCTGCTTTCGTGTTCCTCTGAAATCAGACAGAAAAATGGAAAGAATCTCGCACGTGGCTCAATTTAACGCATTATTTCGTTGCCGAGACCGAGATAACAATGTCTATACGTCATGATTTTGAGGCATGCCGCGAAAGAAAGGGACCCGAAATGCGAGCTTGAGAACGTTTGCTCCAGTTCCGCGTCCGCAGGACTCGGTCTTCTCGCAGAGCAACAATGTCCCAACAACAGCTCTCGTAAATACTCTTTCCGCTACATTAACTCCTCTTCCAATTTACGGCGAATTCTCTTATATATTTTATCCAACAACAACGATGTCCTGGAAGAACTATTGATGACTCTAGTACGAAAAACTCGCCACGTTTAGGTTCGAGGCGACCTGAAACGAAGCAGAACTACATACTATTCGAGCATTTATGTATTTGCGTTTTCAACTTTAGTCTCAGTGAAGCAATGAGCTATTTTCAAATGTTTCTTACCACATTGGTGAATATTGAAGTATTTTTCACTAGGAAAAAATACGAATGAAAATGCATATGCATTGAAATATTTGCATTTTTATTTTCAACAAATTGAATTTGATCACTGCTATGTATGCGATCTACTGCTTTGGCAGAAAATGCACTTAAAAAATTCGAATTTGTGTTTTTTTTGCTTCATGCTGCAACGTAATGAGTGGTAGATTTATCTGATTAGTCAGAGTAAAGAAATATATGTTACGTTCCCTATTTCTAATCTTGGGTTGTTATTGAAAATATCTTCCACATGAAATCATAATCTGAGCATGTGGAGCATGCATGAGATCATAACACTGATAAGGGCTTCAAGGAAGGCACAGCCCATTCGGTAGAAATGCAAAATTTTCGTATACTCAGCTTAGAACACTCAAGACTCAATTCTCTGCATTATCTTTCTTCCTTTTTCTCCTTGTCAATAATGATGTTGGTTTGTCATTTTTCTTCAGTTTTGTTCATTTTAAACACAGTCACATATTCATTGTTTGCGATCTTCGGCGGAAACGCGGCCTTTACCTCGAAATGAAGGCAGTAATGATGGTCTCAGCAACTGGGAAGCAGAATTCAAGGCTCCATATCGCCCAGGAATGCAATTTAAGGCCACAAAATTCATCCATGTTTTCGTTCGAACGCCACGTTAGCGAGCATCATCCTTATGAGCTCGGCCGCTGACATGTGAGTTTAAAAGTTTCGTTAATAAAAATCTCACAACTGGTGGGGGATTGTAGAACTCGTCAATCGCAAAAATAATATTTCATGCATTTTTTTTCTAACCAAACAGCGTTCATGGGACACTCCTCACGATAAGATTAAAGTAAATTACAAACACACGAATGCATTCATGTACCGGACTACCTTTGGGAAATCAAGATTGAGTGAGGTTTGTATGTCAATGAAATTAATTTAACTTAAAGTTAAATAAACTTAAAGAGGGGTTTAACCCTCTTTTTCATCTATTTTTACGTTATTGTGAAACGAGTAAACTCTCGTGGAGGAAAGAGACTGGCAGCAGAAAATTATCAGTCTACCAACGGAAGCCAATAATGTGGATGATGTTATGAATATCGTTAATAACTACAGCTCTGAATTTTCCGGCACTATAGCTTTAAACTCAAAATCATTAGGGAATTAGACCCAAATACCGTTCAGGCGGTAATTTCTGCTGTCAAAAATGACTCCACTGTAATGCGTTCAAAAGTATTACACAAAATTCTGACTAATTGATGAATGAACCATTTTTTTCAAACAGAGCATATAACAGAGCTTTACTTTGTCCCACTGTAAATGTGAAACCGATATAGCATATTCAATTTAATTTCAGGCATGTCTGATGCGAGCCAATAATTGCCGCAATAATGAATATTGCTTTGAAAACACTTCCTGCCTGATTTTGGTGAAAAGTATATTTGTCAGTAATTTATGCTAGAAGTCTCCCAAGTTGGGACTGATAAAAACACATATTATTCTAAGATGAATTAGAGCGTGTATCGCTAAATTACGACGCTGATAATATAATTATGACGAATATTCATGATTTATATTGAAAACATTCATACTCTCCCATATGGGCACATGAATAAGGACACAAAATTTAGGAAATTAAGTTAGTGCTGTTGGTAATCAAAAGAAGTACGGGTGTAATCGGAGTTATAATGCTGTACTACATTCAACATCGTTTGCGGCGGCGGACCAAGACTAACATTGAAAAATTATCACATGTATGCAATGACTAACAGATGATCATAGTCTTCCATTTTGAGACCTACACGGTGTGAGCTCGCAAGCCTGTGCCGCTAAGAAGCCGTTCATGATAATTCTCTCTGCCCTATCTTATAGTTGAATCATAGTATCTCAATGAAAAATAGCTGCCGAAACATCGAGGGAAAACAAATAGTACTCGCAAATAAGGTAATACTACGTATTTCTCAATCTATTGCATATTTCTCTGTAGGCCTCTCAACCCCAATATCACTCTGTGAAGACGTACTACTTTCATAACGGTTAAAAATCATCTTAAAGAACTACAGAACCAGTTCGGCAAGGACGTCAAGCTATGAGGTGGAGTGCACCACCTCTCGTTATATCTAAATGTGATGTCGTATTTTAAAATGGAATGAATATCAGCAATAAAGTAGGACCCACTGGATCTTATACTGCAGAACAGTTTCCTGAATTTTCTGAGGCTTGTGAAAAATTATGCGCATTAGAGAAATAATTATATTAATCAGTCTTCGCTCCGGCGCCAATAATTCAAGGGATCATTCTTTTCTTTCATGTCTAGCCCCAATTCGTCCATCGTTTAATTTCACTGAGGATTATGCAGATGCCATAAGCATATCAAGTATTCTAATTCATTGTAAAAAAAATCAGTCAAACGTTTAAAAATAATGGAAAAACTTTGCTAACACACATGGAGCACCGAATATAATTGTTGTTTAGGAAGGACAGAAGCCAAAAAACGACTCGGGCATAGAAAATTTACGCATTATGCTAGGCATTCCATACTTTGTTATAGATTAAAAAGGGAATAAAAATGGCAGTGCACGACTTTTACTGTATAATTATCTAATTGAAGGAGTGACTCATGAACACAGATCAAGAGTACCGTACTGTCGTTTTGTTTGCCCTGTGGCTACCTTGGAACTCTCATGCTCCCATTCTTGTTATGAACCAACTTCGCTTTGCCGAGAATAACGATTTTATAGTAGAATACAAAATCTTTACATCCCCAATCATCACAGAAATCAAATTGAAAGCTGCAATGTACGATCGAGTTCACGGGCAGTAATATATATCTCGGCAAACATGACTTGCATATGGTATTGTATTGTCGGAATGAGGTTACATGTTGCAACCCTGTAAAGTTCGGAATTCCTAGCGGCTTGATTCGCATCCACGGCCAAGATAACCATGTATGGCGGTAACTGGTCTTTGAGTCAGGGAGCTACAATATCACATTGATTTCCAGTACTAAATT
>JACJUY010001859.1:110729-126537 GCA_014220935.1 Platorchestia sp. MABIK | reverse complement strand
GTAGGCTCTATGCTTGGCGACGGAAATTTCTGTCGTTAATAATAAAGTTTTTGTATTTACGATGAAATTATTCATAAGTTTTTGCCCGAATTTATCAAAATTAAACGAAGTTCAGAAAAAACTTGCTCAAGTTAAATAGAAAGGTTATTGAATGTGTTGCACGGACCCTGTGGCAGGAACTTAGAGGTAACCTATGGTAATTTACGCGAGAAGGCTTCTGGAAATGTTTAAAAACTTGTTTCATGAATGCATGTAATTTCCCTAATTTTGTTATTTACTCTAAAATATTCCTTCACTAGTTAAATTACTTTAAAATTAGGTTAGATGCCCTAAACTAGAAGCACTAACCAACTTGCCACTGGAGTAGCCATCAGTACCGAAAGGGTTAAAATTTAGTTTTGCCTAATTTACCATTTTTGAAGCTAGCTGAAAATATTTTTTTCGAAACACGAATATCCAAATCTTGTAGCGCTTTTATTTCAGAAATATTTCCAGGAATAATCCAAGGTTATAATTTTTTCGTTTTATTCTCATTGTTTTCCGAGGCACACTAATTTCGCAGAAAAATATGTATTACGCGTTCAGTAAAATCGTCTTCTGTTCAATCATCTCAGAACTTTGGAAACCAAAGATCTCTCTCATGGTCAGAGAAAAAAATGTGTACTCCGTAAAAACAAGTATTTTTCGACACTGCGACAACGTCAGCATCCAAATGAACGCTAGTTTCGCAGACAGGCTACGAAGAGTGCGGTAGCACATTGTAGTTCAGGAAAAAGAGAGCAAATCACTGGAATCAAAGCCAGAAGACATGTAGTTAAATCGTCGTGCAGAGAAACTTGCGCTACCATGGATGATCGTTGCACGAGCATTGAGTTTCAAAATGATTTTATCTTCGCTTTGTACGACGTTTGTTGGATGTACGTATCTTGGTGTATTGTACAGAGTATCTCACAAAAATGTACGCATTGTTTGACTGACTATTTCCTCTCAGGGGGATACAACTAATGTATCTATGGGAATTAGCACTCCCAGGGGGAAAATGTAAGGCCCGAGCTGAGAGTTAGGTAAATCTACTTTTTGTTAAAAGAAAATGTTTTTTGTCATGGTAAGGACCACCTTTTTTTCGGTTCACTGCTGTCAGGTTTTTCAACACCTACTACTTTCTTCTTCTATTTTCATCTTGTTTCATGAACTTCTTTCTCAACTTACTGTTTCCAAGCCCCTTTTACATAGATTTCGCATTCCCTTATCTCCATACTAAATGGTGCCTTCCTCCTTCCTCTAGTCGAAACGCTCTTTTATTGTAGCGGTTAGAGAGGCTTAAGCTAACATATAATCTAATCTGATTTTGACAGACGATTACTCGTGTATTTTTCGTTTTTGTTGCAGGTACAACTAAAATGTCCTTTGAGACGTTCAATTTTCATAAATTTAACGTTCTTTTCTTTGTTTTAACTTACCAGACTTGAATCTATGTCAATAAGCTCATTCATCAAAATAAAATACATGAGTACTTAGAAGTTGAAGAGTGAGTACATTTTTTTTCGGGACAACCTGCATATCCAGTGACCTACAACCAACAAGATTGAGAACACATACCCTGGTGTAGAATCCTCTAATTTACGAAAAAAGTTAGCACTCACTGCAGAGATGTCGTTAGGACGGAAGATAGTAGTAATAAAACGTTCAATTAAACCATGAATTCATGTCCGATGTTATAATTTTCGATGGCAAGAATCTGGTTCAGGGAAGAATTAGTAAGTGCCGTCTCTGACGCGACACTAAAATTATGGCCTTTTGCTGTTACAGGTACCGTCATTTTTTCCCAGCTCCCGTCAATTTTAAAGTCCGTAGATATTTTCTCAAACAAAATGTCGTTTGCTCTACATCTACTCACTACTCCTCCATAGTGGAAATAAAGTTAATACTCCTTGGTTTTCGGCTTAGAAAATTAATCCTTTACACGATGGAGGTTCTCCGTCAGGACCTGGTCGTGCAAAATGAAAGACTTTTCAGAGTCCAATTAAAAATTTATCATAATGATTGAAGGCCTCGTTTTGTATAATTAAGATAGCAGCAAAACTTGAAAAGTTGTGAAAAACTGAATAGTTTTGACAACCTTCATTGCAAGGCCTGCATCGAAGGAGATGGTTCAGGTTATAACGAACAAATGATCTAATTGCCACCAACGCGACCACGTCATTTTGCAAGTATAACAAATAGAGGTACTAGTTTTAATTTCCCGTTTTTATTTTTTAATCAGTTGATTAATTATCGAAAGAATTTTGTTGGGACTTGGCAATTAACATGGGTGTGAATTCATTTTGAGACAAAACTGAAAAATGTTCTTTTCAAATTGAAAAGTAAATGGAGAATTTTTTAATTTCTGTTTATGCACATGATCGTCCTTGAGTTTAGTGATCTGTAGTCGAATATTTGCAAATATTTTGCAGGCAAAAGAAAATTACGTTCATGTAAATATTTTTTCTTGCATTATTTGTTCCTTCAATATACATTCTGCTTGCAGAAAACAAAGTATCAAATCAATGAGTTTATTCATGAAAAATATTTTACAGTTGAAAACCCACAATAATTATACAGATTATAATTGATGCCTCTCAAAGCGTTAAATTCTGTATTAGAATCTGGCAAATTATAATAACAATATTTGAACGCAATAAGCAGTGCTTGGCACTAGAAATCGTCTGTTTCTCATGACAGCTGAGTTTCTAAGCCTTGCCAAAATTTTCCTGATCTAGGTTATGATTGTTTCGAACAGGAAGGTTTACAAGTATACCTTAGTCATCGGATTTAATAATTGATATTCTAGTTTCGTTCTCAGATCTCAACTATACATGATATCCGTCTAAAAAGAGTATGCATCAAAAGCAGCTGTTAACTTTTACATTCTCGGCATGGAACCAAGGCTGTGAAGCATATCTAATTTGACGAGCATTTCAAAAGCCTTTGGTCTCTGTTTCTTGTTACAATTTGAAAAGAGAGAATGAACAAGCGCTTAATTGCTAGAAATGACTAAGCATTTTTATAGGTTGGTTAGCCACGCTAGCGCAGCCTCTGATCTGATGAACTCGGTTATGAAGCGCGCGTACGCTACAATTTCTTATTAAACAATAGATGAGTTAGTAAATTACTTCCGGTAAACGTCCGCGGTTCAAATGAAAAACTTAAAACCTGGTTAACTGCAGTTAAAGCGGTATGGGGAAGTAATGATCTGTAAAAGCTTGTGGTTCAGATTACCTGATATTTCCCAAATATGAATGAGAGGATTCTGGAAAATTTTCTCACAGGAAAGAATAACCAGATTTTTCGTCAGTGTCTCCTAAATCTCTTGCCGCAAGCACGAATAAATTTGCCTCAGCGCGAGGGTTCTTCTACCGAGCTCATAGACCTGCTAATACATCCGTACTGAAATATCCAACACCTTAATCTTAAATCTGAAATAATGCTAAAAACAAGAAGAGGGTCGTTCTGATCATAATCTTGTCGATTTGCAATGCTTTCACTGATACAATAACGAATAGCGTTGTTTTTATGATGACAAACGACAATGACATTAAAAGCGAGACGCACATGCAGTGTTGTTAATTTAGGATGTCAGTAACACATCAGCATTATATTCTTGGCCAAAAAAAAAGTGAAGTACGAAATGAGCCAAACGATCATTTGCAAAAAGTCACAAATTCGAACATATCATTCTACAAATGTACATATAGCGATGGGAATTTTTTTCCTTCTTCTGTTCCTAGTCTTTGATAAATCACTTAATTATTGACTGTATATCCTTTAAAATTGATTGCTCGCTTAAAGATATTCCATCCATATTTTGGAAAAATGATTCAGAACTTAGAATAGTTCCTTTTATAAAAAGAAAGATGAATAAAATAGACAATTAATTTTGGCATGTACAGTATATTCCATCCATTTGGACTGGGTGAGTCAAATTATTGAACTTCCATAATCGAAGATCGGAATGCCGTCAATATTTTCCCCATCCGTTCACCGTGTAATGTCCAGCAAATTGAAAACATCAAATTAGGCACACGAAAATTCATTATAGGGAGCTGTAATTTAAGAGAATCAAATGAAGAATGCACTGCATGTAATGAATGCAGAGTATGAACTTACTGTTTAGAAAACCCATTTTCATCATTTATTTGGACTGCATTATAACAGCTGTCAAATCAAGGAAAAATTCCCCAGCGTTCGCTGTCAGAATTTGAAAGTAGAAACAAAGCACCTACCCCCAACAGTCTCTCAATCACTGGAGCCATTAAGTATAGTAAAAGAAACTCTGTGAGCGAGTCACTTGTTAGCTGTCTGGATTTTCGATCCGTGATTAATGTTGCGTGAACACTAGAAATAAAACAATTGAGGAAAAGACTCACTTTTTTTATATAGTTTTTGACCTTCTCCAGTGGGAAGCTCATTTGTTCTAATTGAAATTACATATATCTCCTTTCATCCCATTTGCTCGTTTGTGACAATTGATTTTTATGNCAGAATTTGAAAGTAGAAACAAAGCACCTACCCCCAACCGTCTCTCAATCACTGGAGCCATTAAGTATAGTAAAAGAAACTCTGTGAGCGAGTCACTTGTTAGCTGTCTGGATTTTCGATCCGTGATTAATGTTGCGTGAACATTAGAAATAAAACAATTGAGGAAAAGACTCACTTATTTTATATAGTTTTTGACCTTCTCCAGTGGGAAGCTCATTTGTTCTAATTGAAATTACATATATCTCCTTTCATCCCATTTGCTCGTTTGTGACAATTGATTTTTATGAACTGAAAGGCATAGCTATGAAGTTCAACGGAAATCAAAGTTCATGTCTCTAATTGATTCATTTGGTTAATTATGAAAAAATTATCCTCGTCACATATAATGAATTTTACCACTTGAGAATGGGGTTTTTTAGCACATCAGGAAAAGAAATGGTTCGTTTGTCTCTCATCACAGGTTTTAGACTGAAAATGGTAACAAGAAAGGATTGAATGACCAACTCTTGAGTTGTTCTCCGATACCGTTGACATTGTTGACATTGTCATTGAGTACCAATCATTGACATTGACATTGAGTACCAATCCGTTGACATTAAGTACCAATCACGCGCAGGCATCAGAGCTGTTAAGGTTATTACAAATAGCTGTAGAGCAATATAAGGCATTAAAGTATCTTAAAATTCATTTGTAGATTAGTGCAAAAATTATACTCAATTAAATTATTTCCAGCCCCGGACAACTGTAGACATGTGCAGGAACATTCGAGGCTTGAATACAAGATGGCAAAACAAAAATTTCGTACAATGTTACCCAACGCGCGTTAAATCAAACATGACTCCTTTTTTATTATATCTTTACCTACTGAATTTCAAGTAGAAAGCGCACTAAAATGTTGCCAAACTCAATGGTAATACATTTTCATTGTGAAATCTTCCAAAATTCAGGAGTAAGCCAGTTGAGTAATTCGACTACCTATACTTCGAAGCACTCTACTCACCTTCTGAGGAGATGATGATGACGAAAAAAAGTTTTTTATTTTATTCACAAAACACTACGACGATTCTGTGCACTTCACCTCAGTTAACTTTTCTGGTTATATTTTCTTGGCCGCTAGAAATAAATTTAACCCTTTCAAGTCACGTAATCTTATATATATTTACTGCTCACCTGCAATATAATGAAACATCACACGGTTAATATCAACAATGTTTAAAGATACTCCTAGAGTTGTCTTTTCACTTTACTCAAAAGTTTTTCTTTCAATACCTATGTATTTCGTTTCTAAAGTACAAAGTACGAATCGCAAGTGAACGTTATGAAAATCTCCCTTAAAAATACAGCGCGGTTTTTATTTCATTTGGAAAAAAAAACTGCGCATAGGTCTGGGGGCGCTGCAGTTATCTTAGAAAGCTAGATACACTTGTCCGTAGTTCGCCGACTTCTACCCTAAAAACTCGCCCAGACGCGCATGCGCAACTACCACCACATGGACGAAGTGGAGATCCGGACCTCTCTAGCGCGTTGCAGCGGCTCTTGACTAGCGATACCAGCACTATTGTTGTACTTCCGGCAGTGAAGAATTGCAAAACGCAGTGGTGTATTTGGTGTCTTTCTTTGCTGCTGAGCTACAACAAATGGGCAATTTTTTTCAGGTGTGAAAGGTTCGCGGGATAAGTGGCACAGAGAAACTTTTACAATTATTTTCTGTTTTAGAACGCATGCCTGAAAAATTATCGGCATTTTTTGACATTTCAGCAATAAATGTTGGTCTGGGTGGCTTTTGAGTGTGATTTTCGTGAATTTGAAATAGATTTTATGTGTGTAATTTGTAGTGAGATCATATTAGCTTAACGAAAAGCTTCAAAAAGTTTTCAATGGTCAAAAAGATCAAATGTACAAAACTGTGCGCTACTGTCTTTTTCTACAACATATTAAATTAGAAACCTGGAGTAAGTTCCCCCAACATGGAAAACTCTGCGATGTAAACTTGATAAATTTCACATTTGTAACACTGACAATGATTTATGCATGGAAAAAATATAAAGAAACGAACACCTCGTTCAAGAAACTAAAATATTAACAAACTGATATTTTTTTAATTTATATACTACTCTTATGAGAATCTCAAACGAGAAGTTTGCGGCTTTACATCCCGAGAAATCTTGCGCAGTCGATCATGCCGTTGTATTTTACACCATCTTCACCGATCCTCAAACTGTGCAGAAAATATTACTCCCAGTCATCTCCATAATTTGCATCAAGCATCGCTTTAGCTGAATGACAAGTATTTTTTGCTGTCCCAACTAGTTGAGTTTTGCACAAGATGACGTCGCATCACTCAGAGATCAACCATAGATATTACCGTTAGGTTGAGCTTTCAACTTGTCCCGTTCTCAGGCAGGAGAGTGGATTGGTGAGGGCTACATTAGGGTCACACGACACTGGGTGGCGTGAAACATACGGCCTGCAGGCGGTGATGACGAACATTACCTGCAAGACAGCCGAAAAAAGCTCTGCGCGGAACGGATGCTCTAACGAAGAACAGCTTTCCCTTTTCCAGAGTTTCTTCTACCAATTTTCTTGGACTTTTTTTACCTGGATCTGCTCTCAGAGGTATGCACAAAGTGCCACTAACAAAATTGTTCATTATTCATCAGGAACTCTTGCTTAAGTCCAATAAGGAATTCCCGGAGCCAACGAAAAGGAAAAATTTTTCACATAAACACAAGAGATGTTTTTAAACCAATCATTGTAATTTAGTGAGTTATCGATCATAATTTTTCTCTTCTTCTAACGCTTGAAAAAGCGAGTTCTACTAAGGGATGAACGAGAAATGTCGCTACATGAAGATTTCTCGAAGATTCATCACCCATAGGGATATTAAGAGCGAACTCCATACATATAAGATACATTTTAATTTCAGAGACAGCTCTTTTCGAGAATTATATGGTCGGTGAAATATTGCCGCTGAGTTCAAAATTAGTGGCATTATGGCATGCACTAAGTAAAAAAAATCTAATTTCAGCTAATCACTCCAATTCGCAAAGAATTTAAATTTACATCCTGATTTTTTCAAAAAATAGTTCGTTCCGTTCAAGGTATAGAAGACTAGGTTAGAGAGTATTTAATAACAATTTCGAATATTCTTATAGCATTACAGCTTATCCATTACAATGCGTATTTTATTTTGCGTCACGTACACTTTTTCTTGAAACACTTCCACGGTATGTGCAAATCCTTTAGTGAACTAGATGCCAAAGCTCCCTAAATATTGAATAACTGTGAGTGAAAGTGAGACGCAGATTTTTGACATTCAAAACTAATTTCCACCTATTAATTTATCGATGCCCTAATCATAAAAACAGGTCATCGATAGGTTACAGTTAAAACTAAAATTTATCGGGAGTTATTTTCAAAAATATCAGAGCCTTGGCTGTCTATGAATCCATATAAAAACTTTTGAACTAAAAATTTGAATTGTAGCTTAACATAACATTTTGAATGCTCTTCATCGGTCAATGAAACTTAGGCTCGTTCAGAGGGAGAGAGAGAACGACAGCCCTGTAGACTCGCCCAAGATCTTTCTCACATCAGGACTTATATGTTCAGGGTGACCAAATCAACCTTTTTCTGTCCCAAATCAGCAAATTTGAAATTCTTACATGCAAAATATGACCATGAAGATCATTCAGCATTTGGTCACCCTATATTTAACTGTAGCTAGTCATATTTTCCTTGTATAAGAAGTAAGGATTTTGCCTGAAACACACTAGTCGCACAACCCTACCTTTTCTACAACAAACATACCCACTAAATTTACATTCTCGATTGTTATCATATAAACCGTGTACCAGTACGAGTATCATCCAACGTCGATTGAATCAGAAGATTGCCCTGTGGGATACTTTTCCTCTGTAAAGGCTGAATGATTTAATAAGTTAAATTTTCATTAAATTAGGGAATATACAGCGTCATCAGATCATTCACATCCACAGCCTTCTTTCCGTTTCTACCATCTATGTAGAACAACTGCCAAAAATTAAAAAATTAAAAACGAAGAAAATTCCAAGGAACTTAATCATTTTTAATTGGAAAACGTTTCGGAGTCCAGCTCCATCATCAGTTCAAAAATACAATTCATTGTGTCTGCAATAAAAGAAGAAACAAAAAATGTTGTAGACAGTCATTAAAACAGATCACGAAAACAAAAACAAAAATAAAAGCATGTCATAAAAAAAAAGACTCCGAAACGTTTTCCAATTAAATATGATTCAGTTCCTTGGAATTTTCTTCGTTTTTAAGTTTTTAATCAAGTTGCGACTTTAGCAAACTACTGACCCGTTCAGATATATTCTGCCAAAAATTTTATCAGTTTTACGTTTTGATTAATCGCCGTTCATAGTGAATATTTTTTTGAAGGGGCCTTAAACGTCCAGTCATTACACGGCCACTCTCTATTCATTGTCTCCTAACATACAGTGAGGTCTTTTAAAAGTTGCTAAGTTTCTTTCTTCACAATCTAAACCAGTCATTTAATTCGCTAACAAAGATCATTCCAAACAAGTCCATCCGATTCTACATACAGTTTTAGCCCGTCCATTTTTGTGTCACAACACCCATTCCACACATGAACATCCGATTCTCTAGTCCTAATTTTTACTAGTTTCACTTATCTTCAGCGCCTTTGAGGCTTGTTTTATCATTCTCACTCGATTTGACGAATTCCGTTGTAGGTATCCTCATCAAATCCTCGCATACAGATCAAGAAATTATTACAAATAACGCAAGTCAATGAAAAATAATTCGGTCCAAACGATTAATTATGAAAACTCATTTCTCACATACCTTGAAAACCATTCAAATTTTAACAATAAACAAAGTAGGTTTAAATATGCGTAGTGCGGACTCGTTATGCTCGAGCCACGAGTTGTGACTGGTATGCAGCAGGACGCAATTCCTTTGAGTGCATTATCTACTTGCAGAGAAAATATGTAGTTGTGCGTTTCTCGCATAAATGTTGGGATAACAAAGTTGAGGAATTTTCAGTCACGATGATAGCACTCATTTCAAAAAGTAGGAATTTCATTTATCATACAAAGTTCCTGAATTTCATTGGTTACATGTCATAGAAAATAGTAATATTCTGCATAGTTTTTGAGCGATTTAACTTAGCAATTAGATTGCTGGGGTAGAATTTACGGCACAGTAAATAGGTCATTTTCTGTGATTTAGTTACTAGCGCGCAATAATTTATAAGTTCCTTATAATGTAAGCGTAATTTAAGCACCAGCACAATAGTTGGTTCATAATTTTCATTAACATTGTCATATTTCATCTATTGCGTCTTTACAAACATTTTGAGGAAGATAAAAAGTTGTTTGAGCACGCACGATTGTCACATGAAGAACTACTTAAAATAGTAAAGAAAAATAGCTCTCAAATTTTGTAAATCCGCGTGTTACTGAGAAGAACACGATGTATACGACCACACCTGGAAGCATCTTCCCTAACAGGGCGCTCGCATCAAGTCTTGCCTGCTGATGGGAAGGTCATGTTGAGGAAAGCCTCGAAGGCCTCGTATTGTGCACAGTCGCGGCGTCCTCGTGCCGCTCTATATAATTACAAGACATAAACCGATAAATTCACCCTAAATTATTATTTAAGACAAACATTCCACTCTCAGCTGAAATTTTTGAGTTGCGTAGCTTTTCTATGTGATGAAAACTTGTACTTGGTGATTCCTCATTTTTGTGGTTTATTTTTGAAGGCACCTGTGTCGTCGGTAACGAGTTAACTCGTCTTACTATTAACAACACATTGCGTTTGTAGAAAGACGTTTCTATGTCTGAAGTTCAGATTCAACGACTAAATACGCTTACAGTTGGTTTCTGATAATTTAGGTTTAAACGAGTAGTGTACACGACTCCAAAAAAAAAAAAATAGGAAGAAAATGCAAACACTCGTATCGGCCGGGCAGGAGGTAAAAACAACTCGAGTAAGACGCAGCGAAACGCTTTGGGCTGATAAAACTTCAAGTTCCACTTCACATCCAGGTTCTGAAGTTTTCAAAACTCCTTTGTGGAGTTAACTGTGTATTTCTAAATGCAGGATTCATTTTAAACTTAAAAATGTACATGTTGTCGTGATGGACTACATCAGAAAGACACTGTTAATATGCTTTTTCCGTTCGTATTGTAGAAGAAAACACATTTAGGATACTATAATTTAAATGCTGATCGAGTGTAGTTTAAAAATTTTCTTGATCCAGTTAATGAATTTTTGACCGTGGTAACGTAATTTTTTGTTTATCTTTCACATGAAATAATTTCAATGTTTTTTCTCCTAAATTTTTTTACATATGTCGCTTAAAATAAACTTCAGAAGCCAGAAACACAAACTCCATAGCAAATGATATTTCTCATGAAAAACTATTCAGATGTCTCTTGACAAAACATCGTCAAATTTATTTAAAAGTTTAGGCTGTTCACGCATTGGTATTTTGAGTTTTGGAATAAAACTCTATTCTTCACACTCAACAGCCTTGTGATATTACGCGCTATCTAAAACTTCAATTTTCCTTCTTCAGTCATTCCAATTGTGTGGACTTGCAGCCAAAAATTGCGCATGAAGAGCCCCACTGCACAGTTCACCAAGACGCAAGAGTATCTGAGCGTCGCTGCCCAGTTGGGCGACACGGTCGGTGCGGAAGATTTCCTGGCCCAGCAGCGCAGTCCGGAACCCGTCTCGGCGTGCCAGCCCCGCTCCATTATTGGAGGAAGAAGCGCCACTTGACCTGAATACCGCGCGCTTCGTGTGGAGGACGCGCTCCGCTGCAGCGGCCACGTGACAGGTCCGAAAGCACTGATGATTCTTGTTTTCAGCGTTGTTTATTCATTTGCAGGTGTCGTGAAAATATTCATTTACAGGTGTCATAAAAAATTTTTCGTACGTCTTAAAAGGACTTTTTCCCTCTGTCGTTAAAATTATTGCAAGGTTTTCGACTTGAGAAGAAGCTTTTTTGGAATCAATTAAAATGGCTAAAAGGAGAGTTTTTAAAATATCAGCAAAGTACTTTCGCAACTAGAGATTCCCCTCTCTGAGACAACGTGAAATAAGTTAAATGACTTTCTATCGCTTTTGTAAAAATACACATCAAAGAGCTTTTGATGCTTACGACGGTAGCTAATTTTTAATACCACCTCCTAATGGCCTCTATCGTTCGCGTCATGGGGACCTGTGTACGAATTTCTTCTTTTTTCAATGAAATGTGGTCATACATAAACTACAGCCATCACACTGGTTTTGCTTTGGAGTTGGCCACATTCACAGGGAAGCCCCTGAGAAAATTCCTATCTAAATCTTAAATTCAGAAAAAAATATTTTCCCGTCATTACAATTAATACTGACGTGTTAGTCATCAGTAAAGAAACAAAAGAAATCGTCTGAGTCTTGGATAAAGTGGGGAACCTTAAAAAAATTAATAAATGAACAAGAGAAAGCAGGCATGGCTGCCAAAATCGACACCTCGTTAAAATCCACACCAAGTCTCCATGTACTTTATTTCTAGTATCTCTGATACGAACCGCTATATGAGGCAACAGCAGAATTCCCTCACCTGGCAGCTCAAGTTCAAGAGCTACTGATAAAAGAAGGGTCAAAATGTCAGTGTTTGCGAAAACCTTGCAGAGAGTTTTTCTATCTTGAGTTCACGTGACATTGTCGAGAATAATGTTTTAAAATGTTTTCTTCTCTTCAGATACAACAGTCTCCCTTGCATTTAAATAAGAGTAAAGGACGAAGGAAATTCATCTTCATCAGCTGGTTTAAGAATTGCGAGCTAAATATTTTATTGCTATAAGTCATGTATTCTTCTGAAAAAATTGAGCCATTAGAAAGCCAACAGGTCAGTAGCTGCTCATTCAGTGAGAAAAATATTTTTGAGTTGGCTCGGAAAAAACTTGCATAAGCCCGAATCACAAAATGTTGCATGTACTCCGAATTCCAACACGAAGACAAATTTCGAGCGCAAGTGCAACTATCACAGTAGAAAAATAAAACCGAACTGAAGCAAGACATGGTTAACGAGCTTCGTTAATCAGAGCAAACGACAATTTCTGACATTAAAAGCTCTAGCAATGGAATGAGAAATATAACACTCGTTATGCGCTATTGGTAAACCTATAAGAGCGTAAAAGCGTCTTGCTTTCATCATGCAGGATGGCAATGTTGTCTACGTCCATCTCATGACCAGTTTCTTGGGTGTCATGATATGAGTATGTCACTGATTTCTTCACATAAGTTGAGAGCTTTTCGGTATTCAATTTTCCTTTACTTGGTTTGTTGGCCAGTCCCATCACTGCTATGGGCTGCTGATATTCAGCTCAAATCCGCATGATAAAAATAAATAATTCTTGAAGAGCCTTTTTTCAACATGAACAAGCGTTTCCCCGCTAAGTAGTATGAGTTAAGATTACAAAGGTGCTTTATACGAGATCAAGACCTGAGGTGAGACTTATTTATTCGATCTCGTTAAAGTACTGGTTTAGCAGACCCGATTAGCCAACAAGTTTGACATGAATTTGAACGTTTCATCTGCTAAACTTTTTCCATGTGATACGCACAGTACAGAAAAAGAATGAAATGAAACTAGCTTTGCGTTTTTATTCACAAGCAGGAACTTGTTTTGTTTCCATTATACCAGCTAGACGAGACAGGGTGAAAATCATGAGAGGTCTCATAAAAAATAATTCCGTCGGTATTACCAGTTAGAAACCAGTGTGACCCGTGCATGCGGTGCGTAATTTACCACGACGCTCACATCTAAATTCTAACTGAATATTCAGTTTGCTGAAAATATAAGTTTCCCCCTACTTGTGAGCGGAAGTCTAATCACAACTATCAAAAATGTAAGGAAGGATACCTCAGGGCTAAATTTTCCGGTTCAAGTTTTTCTAACATTGAGGCTCCATTTCAACGGTTGTGTGAGAGCACGACGACAGGTTTCGTCCTCATGTATTCCACGCATTCCATTGTGAGGGGAATTATGAATCATTACGAGGAGTGAAGGGTATCTTTAACGACGTTCTCGGGCTAAGGCTCATCTAAATTTAATGTAGCTTAGTTGCCGTTTAGTTTTTTTTTAAATTTCAGTTGAACTGAACGAAGGAAAATGAAGATGAAATAAATTTGAAAATGGGTAATGGGTAATGTAAATGAAAATGGAGGGTATGTCGAAGGATACTAAACTACTTTATATTTTTAAACGTTATTTAAGGTGATGTTTTGTTACTCTGTTAAATTTTTGTTTGTTCGGTTTTTTGGAAGGTATAAAATAAGGAAAAAATCAATATTGTTTTAAAAACTTTTTCTTTCAACAATTAGTTTTTCTGACCCTTTCAGTACATTGATCATTGTAGAGTTGTTATGCAACCGATTTTCAAAAACTTAAATTATTCGGAAAGAAAATCAAATTTACTACATTGTGAAAAAAAGGAAATTCAAATATGTTAATTTAAAGCGGAGATTAGTCAATTAAAAAGTCCGGGACATTTTTGTTAGCCATCCGGTATTACTCGATTCAATATCGAAAGCTTACGTTGGGGAGATTTCATTTTTACAGAAATTTTTTCAAATTTTTTGCTCGTCTACTATACTACATCCATCAAAAAGATTCCAAAATCGGCTATAGCGGAGTGAATTCCATAGTCAAACATTACCTGAAATATCAGATTCTCCAATTATCACCGCCTAAAAATTGAAAATGAAAAGGTAGTTAATAATGCTTGCAACTGAATAAATATTAATTATCGTTGTCTTTCCATGCTTAAGTACGACTTCTTCCCATCCAACCGAAATCTTAAAAATTTCATTCTTGAAAAACTCGATCGATTTAAATTATGAGATGTTCGTTTTTCTGCCTCACGTTGCAACTCAACCTACTGTATTTAAACGATGAAATAAACTACGAAATAAGTCATAGTCTGAAAGATCCAAGTTGGGAAATGCTTCAACTGATATAGCGCGACCTACGTCACAAGTCGCCACTTGATCGTTGTCATCGCAGTCACATACCCGTACTCTTCGCTAAACGTCTTCAAAGCTAAAATTTCCACCACCGAAGTTAACGAGTCATCTTCTGCTAAGTCATATGCTTTATTCAAGCACTCTTCTTCAGAGGCCCAGTGAATATTATGAGATTTTTTCACGACAACAGCAATGATTATATTTTGAACTCATGAAAAACAGGTTGCCAGGGCTATTTGGGGAAACGTCGTTATTAGTTCATTACACATTCAAATCTTAGATAATACCATTTTTTACCTCAGATAACATATAACAATAATGTAACACAGATAATATAACACAGATAACAGAGTAATAGAACTAATATAAAATTCATTTTATATTAACCCAAGAAATGAAAATACACGCTGTCATAGTTGTTATAACTGTAAAACATTGCGATTTAGAAATCATTAGCTCATTCCATGTTGCCAGATCATTTGCTCATAAGGCTGGAGTGGAGCTAGAGGGTTGTGGTGGCAATGTTTCTTCTGTAGCAAAGAGAAAAGCATTCTCAACGCCCTGTTACCATAAGAACACCGGAGTTTACACGGATTATGCAAAATGTCATTAATAAGGACCCCGGATGATCGATGAAGACCGTTGCAAACGAGCTATGGTTATCAAAGTGGGCTATCAGAATTGTGGTACATCAGGACGTCTGATACAAGTCATATGTAATGATGGGAAGCCAATTCGTATTTGTAAAACTTAGCACTTTTTCTCAGAGCCATAGTAACTCAAGAATGGAATTATCAGAGAATACTTAAGATTATGTGACCTCCAAACTCGCCAGATTTAAATTTGACGGACTCATCCGCGTGAAGAATCGTTAAATAAGAGATTAATCGACATCCTCACAATACCATAGCCTTACTGAAGACCTCCATTGTTGCTTGTCAGCGGTTTCCGACCCGAAGAGACCAGCCATTCAACCCAAAGGTAGTTTCATAGAATAATTTGATGAAGAAATATCATCAAGAATATTGGTATAAACTTATTTGAATATCTATGCCTTTTTTGCTGGAGTACTGAGTTTATTGAACCAGCTGAAAATGTTCTCAAATAGCACTAACATCCTGTGTACAGTGCTTCTAACGCTGCTAAGATACTACCATGCTTGGATGACTGTCAAATTAATGCAGAGTGAAATTAGATAAGTTAAATATTGATATATCTAAAAGTATGAAATTATCCCTTACTATGAAAACAACGTAAACATACA
>JACJUY010001859.1:46092-110584 GCA_014220935.1 Platorchestia sp. MABIK | reverse complement strand
TTATCCCTTACTATGAAAACAACGTAAACGTACAAAATTTTAAAAAATTATTTTGAATTTTGAAATTTTTGAATTATTTTGAATTTTTAGAACAAAACGAACTTGTTAAATTTACCGGCTAACCTGTAAGAAGAATCGAAATTATGAAGTAAGCTAAAAAGTTTCTTTTAGATTTCACGAAGTTCAAAATTGTGCAAATAAAATGGAGAATCAGGCACGATATCTTTTTGACGCAGAAATATTTTTTTGCATGAATGACTATCCAGAGTCATTTTACCTGATATGTTTTTTAAAATACTAGTTATACAGATGGTGATAGTTTGTTACACGCTATAATTACTGTAAATCCAACCTTTTGTTACTTTTCGTATCATTGCTAATTAGCAGGGATATTTCATAACATGCTATTCTCTGAGCGGCAATTCACTCCCATCTATTTTGACAAACTTTTTAAAATTCTATAATTGCTGAATCAGTAGAGTTGTTCTCCCCACAATTGTCTACAAATCAGTTCTACGTAGCGGCAAGTCCTGACTTGACCACAATAATTGTAGCTAATTTTTTTGGCAACAATCACAGAGAATGTTGGACTTCGAGTGTAATTCGAATTTAAGTTCAACAAGTTGAGCAAGAACTCGCTCAGATGGATGCCCTGTGGGATCGAATAGAATTTCTATTCGTTTGTTCACATTCTTTACCAAGATTTGAGGCCAATTTGTTTAGTGTTCATCTCTTTGCGATTTTAATGATGATGACCTTTGCAAGTGTCGTTCAGGGTTTGCATTTATTCATTCCAAAAATTGAAAGATATATGATGTCTAATATTTAGATAACTCACTAACAGAAATCTTATTTTTGCGAAAATGAACGTCTCTCACCAACATAGCGTTCTTCTCATACGTATAAAATAATTTACCGTAGCGTGTCTCTCTGGTGTATAAATAACATTTGTTTCTCTCAATTGGTATCACGTTTTTCAATGAGAGAGTGCTGTATTTAAAAAGATATCGGGTGTACTATTGGGCTGGACTACCATTTTATCTTCGTATGAAACAGCATTCGACTCAATCTGTCCTATTCTGTTGGAAGGTAAAGAAGTATTAACTTTCATCATTAACAAATCGAGAGTTGTTTCGAGACAAAAACAGAGGGCTGGGGCTCCTTCGTTTCTTATCCTGGGCTAAAGAATTTAAGTTCAAATCTGAAGGCCACAAAGTTAGTTGTTCAGCTCTTATTCATCAGTTACATCGTAGTGATTAAGTTTTACCTGACTCGGTGCGTGAGAACAGAGCTTTCTGCAGGAAAATACTAGCCTGATGGTAAAAATTAAACTTTGCGGACACTTTCAATTATAACTTCTACTTCTTTACAATTTTGTCAACAAGTAAAAACAATTTGCTTTAAGATAAACTCTTACCAACAAACTGTAAATGTTTGCATGAAGAACTATGGGTTTTCTACTATGTGCAGTATCGATTGGCAAGGTTTACTAAAATTTTCATGGTTTCGAATTCGAAAGAAAATTAGTGGTATGGTAAATTTGCTTTGATTTGTATTTGGTGTTAGAAAATGTTTTTGCAATTTTTTTCCCCAACAAAGCAGTAAAAATGTATCCAGCGACTCAAATTTTTCAAAAAGTGCAGTCTACAGCTCCCTTCAAAGTCTTACGTTTCGATTTGTATTTAACTCGATTAAATAAATTGATTGTTTGATTTCCATCAATTTGCATTGTTTTCAATACAAATAAACATTCCTCTGATTTATGGTTGTATCTTCAGTACGGTTTTCTGTGATTGTTAAGGCCTTGTTTATGTTTTTATTTTTGACATTGTCTATTTACTCCAAATCTCTCTAGCAACTTCTTATCACAAGTATTATACTCGTATAGCTGACAATAACATAAGTATTATTTAACTGTGTGAACAGGGTGTCCCTAAAAAAACGATACCCAATTTTCAAGGGCTGTAATTCAGAAACTATCAAACTTAGAAAAAATTGAAAAGTCTCATTTTGTTTCTTAACATTTGTTCCATCTCTGTACAAAACTTCAGAAGAATAAGTGATCTAACCGTTTTCTTTTAAGCAGTATTTTTAGTGACCGAGACTGAAAACCTGTTTGCACACTTCTGTTAAACTTCGAATTTTATGAAATTAAAACCATGTTTTTAATAACTTTCAATCGTTTATTAAATGGAAAATGCCACTAAAATAAATAAACAATCGAAACGTTCCTCCTATTGTTTGTTTCTTTCAGTGTGTCCTCCGTTTCTCACAATACACAGTTGCATGCGCCTCCTCATTCCGCCATCACTCGTCTTAACGAGAGCATCATCTCCTTGCAGCAAATTAACTTCATTTTCAATTCTTTGCTTGAGTTCGTCGGTATCGCGTACTGGAGAGCTATAAAACTTACTCTTTAGATGTCCCCAAAGGAAGAAATCAAGCTCCCCACTACGCGATTCCGCGAACTCAAACAAAGAATTAAAAATGAGGCCAATTTTGCTACAAGGAGATGATGCTCTCGTTAGACGAGTGATGGCGGGAATGAGGAGGTATGGGTCAGAATGTTCGTGTAACTAATTTATAACCTTTGATTTTTTGATGATCTCATTTGTTACGAAGGTAAAAGTAAATCATTATCAATCAGAAAAAAACGTTTCTTTTGAAGTACATGCTGAAGAAAAATTGTGGGGAAAACTTTCATTAATTGAATATATCTGGCAGACGTTGTTCACAATCCTGTTTGTGTCATGAACTTGATACTTTAGACCTAGGATAGCCTAAACATTTCACACGTAACAGAAAATGACTTGCACTATCTGCAGTATGAAAACCGAAGTGAAATTCTCTCATTTCATTATTGAAACAGGGTATTGAATTCTGTCCAATGTTGTCATTGAAAGCAGAGTGAAAGGTTAACTACTAAGCAAATATACAGATTATCAAGATCATCAGAGTTTCTTAAATATTTAGATAGATCGATAGATAAATATATAGATCGATAGGTACATTAGTGAGGATAAATAATACTTCCAACAGTATTTGCTCAGGAAATGTTACCTCATTATTTTCATTGTTGACGATTACCTTGAAAATCGATTCAGTAATTATGTTCACGGTGGCGTGACACGCCGTTGGAGAGAGGCGATCACAGATAAAAAACAGAATCAAAAAACTTCCTAAGCCTTTCCGCGAAACAAATCAATCACTACATAACTCCGTTTCATAAAAACAATTTTATTAGAATAAAAGGGTCTAATGCTGCCAGTGTAATTTTTTTTTCTCAGAGAATCCATTCAGAAAGAATGGGAAGAAAAATTATTCTGAGTTACCTGATGAAGATTTTATCAAGTGTTCAGTTGATTTCGGCAGTTGGAAACTATAAAAATATGTCATTCGAAAAGGGTCATAAAATTTTAAGTGAAGTCCATAAACGTGTGTAAAAGGAATTTGAAGTATGGAAGCGATATTCAAGATTTGCACAATATAGATGTGTCAGTAGATAGTGCAAAGAGGCTGAGCTGAGTGGATAACTGTGATGGGAGCATGTTTAATGTAACCGTTCAGTGCACAAATTAGAGTTCTGATGCAGATGGGAGAGCTGTTCCTTTTTATCTACTTCACTGAATTACTGCACAATCAAAACGAAACAAAAAGTCGGATTCCAAAAATAAAGCTGTTGCTCTTCAAAAAACTTTATAATCAATTTATTGTTCAACCTTAAAACTACCATTTCGATGGAATATTACAACCTCAGAGCTGTACACCTGTGGGCAAGATGATCTCGAAACGGGTTTTAAAGCGACGAGAACGACCGGTCCGGTGTGAGAAATTGGACGGGATTTCTTTCCGGCAGCTAGCTTGTTATCTATATCAAAAGTAATAAATTATGATAATGACGACCAGTGAAAACAGTCATTGATGCAGTCGGGTTCTTCTGAGAATAGTTAACGTTAAATTCAATATCAAAACATTCGGAATAATCTCAAAACAGCGTAATGACGTCAGTGTTGATAAAAGTATCCATGCACCATGTGAATGGTGTTGTTGTACTACAAACATCGAAGTGGTACACATATCTTATTGATATTTACTTAACGTTTATAAAAGTTATTTCATATAAATAAGAAGCATACAGTGTCCAGGAATTGTCATTTGACCATTTTTTCACCAATGAAGAAAGTTTCCGTTTATTTTAAATTTCAATGAGCACTTACACCGAGAGCAAAAACATGAAACGTTTAGAGAACTTCGCGCTCAACGCTTGACTTCAGCTTTGTTTCCTTAAAGTTTTATCGTTAGAAAAAAATTGGCATATTCGAGAGAATTGCATTGCTTAACGGGGACAGTAAATACTTTTCCCGTCTTGTGTGTGCAGTGAATAAATACTTAGCATTCAGAGACAGAACACTGAAATGAATTAAAAATAACAGAACTGTACTAGTAAAATTCTTGAGAAGCATAAAATTAATGTTTGAATTAAGACAAACAAATAATGCACTGTCGCAAACACGAGGCGCTTCCAACGTCCATTTGAAATTCATTGCAACAACTACTGAATGGTGGCACGCTGATTTTACATTTGAAAAGCTTCAAAATACGTAGAAGATGAAAGGGTGCATGCTAATTGTGAATATAGCACTTTTTTGCAACGTTTTGGGCAACTTTTTTTCGTGACCTTGTGTTCCTGTCAGCATATTTCATCCAGCATTATGAGGAAAATTTGTTGTAAGAAAGTGGTTAAATTCAATACCTGAACAAGGTGATCTGCTATCGTTATTTTTTTGTACCTACACAACTGATCTCAAGTGCTAGTGTAGCCCAGCCATTATTGACACGAGAAACGAATATTTTAAACAAAGCGAGTTTTGCTTTGAAATCGTTTTTTTTTCGCAGAGAAAATTTTTTTCCCACGATCCCACTTTTCCCCAGGATGAATTGTAAGCAAAAAGCAGCAGAATTGTTTTGTAGAAGGACCAGCAATAATTTGCTGCTAGATTCTCATCACACTATCACTTTCAGGATAATTTGGCAAATATGACAGCAATATTTGACATCAATACCTAAATTACTGGATCATTCAAACGAAGAAGATGGTACCTAAAAACAGTATCCTTCAGTACTGTTTTGCAGTTAGCCAGCTTGAGTCGTGTGACGGGAGTTGAGTAATTACCACAGCGATAATTACCATTGAGTAACCCCCCACGTGGGAGGGTCTCCTATGGATGAACACTACATGTACCAGAACTGCCACTGTGTTTTGTTTCTCAACTCGTGCGAATGATATAACTCTATAGGTTTGTTAGGTCAAGGTAGGTTGTGTTCATGGGTTAGGCTGTGATACGAATTAATGACTTTAATCATCGAACAACAAACATAAAGGTGCTGCCTTCTTGTATTTTATATGATTATCTATGTTAAAATATTTTGAAATAGGCAGTTTTCGGAAAGTAGACCCAAATTAATAGGATATATTCGTTGTTTTCTTTGCAGTGATAATTATTGTATTCATGTATGCGATAAATAGATGACATTTAATGTTAAGGTTAGGATAGGATTCGCTAGGTTAAGAATTACCTCAACAAAAACTCAAAAAAACATGTTTATGGTTTTCGGTTAAGAAGATTTTTTTATGTTACAATTCTCTCAAATGGAAAACTTTCTCAGTGGCTATTCTCCCTCATGGGCAGTTTTCCAAGTATAGCAATTCTATCAGTTCGGCAATATACCCAGTGGCAATTCACCCACCAGCAATTTACTAGGGGGAAATAATTCACCCTGTGATAATTTGACAGATTGCAATTCACTGGCGAGCAATTCACCCAAGGCAAGTCACCTGATGGCAATTCACCAGGGGGCAATTCACGGGGAAGCAATTTACCTAGAGGCAGTTCACCCACTAATAATTTACTCAGTGCCCATTCACATGGTGGCAACTCACACGGGGGCAATTCACCAAGAGGCAATTCACCAGTGGCAGTTCATCTGGTAACAATTCCCTCAGTGGCAATTCTCCTGATGGCCAAGTCCACAGGTAAGAGGCTTGTGTCGCACGACACAATCCGTTGCTAAAGCAAAGATGCCTCGTTCGGTGTAAGCGACAGCATCATCATTACGCACATGATGAATGACTTCTCAGTTCGTGTCCATCTGTGACGATATGATAAGTTCTTAAGTCGACAACCTCATGAGTGATTACCTGTATCTCTTCTAATGAAGACGAGTCAATCAGTCATTCTTCAAGCTCTCAGCGATGATGCTATCGCAGGCAGCGCAACTCCGCCCTCGCACGCACGACCCGGCCAGAGATGAGCAGATGATGGCACGCAGGTTGCCTGTAACACGTTGACTGCTACAAGTTAAACTGAAATTGCAGATTCAACTCAAATTTAAAGGGAAAAGTTGTTAGCGTTTTATAAATACAAAAAACAACTGGGTACATTAAATACCATTAGTTTTAAAAGATTGTAAACAAATTTTCAAGCGACTCGTCGATGGGTCGTATCGCAAGCAGAGCGTTAATGTGGGGTCTTTCTTGAAATAGGTCTCTGTCAGACGTATCCTTTTTTATTCTTTTACATTGAATTGACCATAGAGAGTTTCAGCATCAAGGAATTTATTACACTTTTGTTTAAGACCTTACTCCCAATGAAATAATCATTAAAACTGTGCATCAATATACTGCTGCTCGTTTGACCACATAATATCACTCGTTTCACTCGTTAAATATTGTGCGCCGTTATCTGATATGTGCTCTGAGTACAACACGCTCCAATTCTTGGAGATTCATAAGAGCTTTTCTTGAGTGGCTTTTTTTGTCAATGTCGCCAGCAATTTTTAATTCTTGTTTTAACCTTGAGCTAATTTTATCAAGACATTTCGGAGCACATGTGGGACTTTGTGGGTGTTTATCGAGGCACAAAAAGCGAAACTGTGCTTAGCAGATTCCTAGCCGTAGATATTTATCTCTCTCTTTAATATGATCAGTGTTTCTCAGTAGAAAAAGTTGCTCAGAGAAAAAGAGTACTGTCAAAGGAAAAATAAATTGAGAATTTCTGGCTCTAACTCCCTTAATTCATTCCATAAAAACTTGTACGCTAACTTTCAAGTAAAAAATATACTTTATTGACGAAGCCATGTTGGTTCAAGACCTTTAAACAATAGCATATCTGTTAATCGGAAGATACGCCTCTTGCAAGGGCAGGTTAACCATTCTTAAAAAAATCCCGTTGTTATTCATAAGATAAAAATTTATTTTGATCACCTACTGAGCAACCTGTTATACTTGTTGAATAGAAAGCCTTGAGTTCCATTTGTATGTTTCCATCGAGAACTTAGGATAATTCTAAAATGGTAAATAAAATTGTTCAGGACTTGATATACAACATGGGCTTCGTACATAGTTTAGTAAGACAGTTCAAATTATCCGCGTGGATCTGAGCACCACACTCCTCATCTCAGGTAAACGAATAGTGGAGGCGAGTTCGATCCTCGAGGGCACTCTAAATCTGCTCGTCCTTTCCGATGTGGGTCAGTTTGAGCCGAGGGCTCCTGCAGTGCTTGTCTGGAGTTTCTCACCCTCCAGAGGCACCACGCCGCCGCCTCGCTCTGGTCCAATATGACTGGTTCTGAGAAACGGGTTCGGGCAGATATTCACCCAGTACTATGGTTGCTTCTTCTTTTATTGACGGTCGGACCTCACAGGTTTTTATATTTTTTGCTGTGCCATCTGATGACTGCAAACTAGGGCCTGTGTACGAGCTTCATCAGCACGTTTCGTTTGTCGAATGCACTTTGTTTTCAGTTCGCCAACTTGATCGAGTCTGACTTTCTAGGCATCCGTGTTTATAAGATCGTAATATGCGATTTACTCGCTTTTTTATTCTATTATAAGACCTATACAAGGTACGTAAAGTATGTCAAATAAATGTATTTTAATTACGCACACGAAAATTTTTCATGCGATAGCATTTTCTGCCATTTCACTAAATTGCTGATACCAATGTTTTAAATTAGTTATTAGAAACAACGATGGGTTTCGGTAAATTGTTCATCGTTTCTTTAATTTGCGTTGGTTTTCTTGAGTTGTAATTCCCTTGGCCGCCGACTAGTCAATACCAGATAGAGCTGTTAAAAAAGCTTTTGAGCTATCATCGACGGAGGCAGAGCGAGTACTTCTCACAGAAATGTTTAACCTTGTCTTCAGTCATTGGTCACGGTGTAGGGACGTGCATTCTCAGAAGGAACAGTTATTCAACGAGATTGGCTACATGACATTTCACCTGAGAATATCTCTGAAGTTCAAGCATCCCTGACTCGGCAGATCATTGGTATAATTTTCAGAATTTATTTCAAATTTAAAAATTTATGGGAATTACCTTTGCATACGGATAAAAATACGAAATATTTGTAAACACTCCTTTCGTAAACGTTGTTTTATTTGTCATTCACGCAGGGAGTGAAAAAAGTCGTCAACACTCGCATGTTTCCTTTCAGGTCAAAAAAAATTCACATAAATGAAATTTAGAGTTTTTGCTTCCATTATGACCAATTTTAAAGCTGGCTTATTTGTTTTTATTCAAAGAGCCTAAGCGTTAAGCCGTCAGAACCATTGAAAAAGGAACTGTGTTGTGTTTTCGTGTATTAAGTCTCGATTGAATGTGAAAATATTGTGCTGGAAGAAATTGGATGTTTCATACCTCTAAATATCATATGCCCATGTAGTTAGAATAGAGGTTTTATTTACTGTCATTTACTGTGAAATTGGTTTTGTTAGGAAAATAAGTTGACGCTACATAAATGACGTCGCATTAAGTCATTTGTTAAATTTTCCTTCGAGAAACATTCAGCCTTGTTCCTTCAAGCATTTTTACTCATCGAAAATAAAACGCCGGACCAGCGTAGCAAAACAAAGCTACTATTGCAATTATCCTTTTTAAAAGATTGTGCTTGAACATAAATCTGTCAATTTTGGTATTGGGCTGCTGGGAAACTAACTTAACTTAGGTTTAACTGGGTAATCAGCAAAATTACTTGAATTTTCTAGCGTGAGCGAGGTTCTCTACAGATGGCAATAAAGAAACGCTCCAGTGTTCCACGTGCTTATACCAATTTCATCAGCACTCTCAATACGTCTCTTTATCCGAAGCACTTTCTCATTTGCAATTTAGACAACTTATGTGAGCATAGCGCAACTATTCATCGACTTTTCAGAACAGGTAGAACACGTTTACACGGCGGTACCACTTCACAAAAAACTTCATTTACCTCAAGGCAGGTGGTTTTTCTGGAACGCAAAAGAAATGATGACACCTTTAGGCATTGTTAGAATATTCCCAGAATCAAGTTTCGCACCAAGAAATTTCTACTCATTTCTTGTAAACGTTAAATTGGAGAAACGAGTTCGTAGCTTCCAATTCTAAAACTGCTGAAGATGCATGATGTTGAAAAACTACATGATCCTAAAAAATAACATTCCGAGAGCCTCATCACCATTCGAGAGAGACAGCACGTGCTGGTTTTCTGAGTGTGAATAAGAAGTGCACCGAAACACAGAGAGCCGAACAATTTCAGGTTTCGCAAATCCAATTTTTTATTAGCTCAGTATAGAGAACTTAATGGTTTGTTGGCCTACCTGAGAGCAAGAGAGATAGTTTGAAATTAAATGAAATTGAAGCAAAATTCTTACGTAATGCTTGTAGATAATGAATGATACCGTTCTTTGGTTATTGTTAACCGAGTGTTGATTAGATTCAAGAAGATTTTAAAAACTCAAAACAAATACTGGGTTAAATCATTCTTATCATTGAATTTTTTTGGGGAATACACACAAATTTTTCATTTTATACTTATAGAAATGTGGAAGAGGCATTTAACTACAAAATATCACTTAAGGTGCAGAGATTGCACTTAAACTCGTTTCTTTACAGGTTAAAAGAAACAACTCATAAAAAACAATTGACATTTGCGCTAAGTGTCATCAACTGAAACTTACTTAGTGTAAAATGTCGTGTTTTGATTCTTGACTATTGGCCATTAACTAGTCTAGATTAAGATTATTGGCTAAGGTGACAAGTGGTTGATAAACTCGTGTCCCTTGTATGGTTGTCCTTCAGCACGTCATGGATGTCCAACTCGGCGTAATGCTCCTCACAAAATGTGCAGCATGAGGAGCTATAGACTTGGAAGATACATGGTTGGTTAGAGCATCGAGTCACTTAAAGCTCTTTAGGAACAATCGTATCTGAGGTTTCTTCATTCAGCCAAGATGTTCCTTTTTGGCTTAGTTTTGTTTTCTGTTAACACTATTTATTGGTTTCATGAGTCCACAATTAACTTACTGTAAGTTTTATTTTGTTTGTCACTTTTTCTCACTGTACACGTTTGATATTTTTTAACCCTTTTTTCCTGATAGTGATGTGTTAAACCAAGAGAATACTGATACTTTTCGCCCTCGTCGAATCCCGTGAACTAACATCTTCAGTTTTCGCTGTACTGATTTACCTGGAACGGTATTAATTATTCCGTGACACATATCACTATAATGGAACTAATTAATGATAACTGTAATCTTCATCTTCTTTTCGAGTTGAGGTTCACGCAACCAAATCAGCCTGACGCGAACTTAATTTCTCATGAAATTAACCGAAGATAAAAACTAAGGTCGTCTCTCAGACTCGTAAAGTTTATCGTCAATTTGTGCGTAGTTTTTTAGTAATTGTATTAGTGGTATCAACACTATGTAACAAAGGGCCAGGTGTCTCTATAAATTTTTAAATATTTTTTTTGCGTAGTTTCTCCTACGTTATTACAATGGGAATATGCTTGCTTGGTTGGTAAAGAAACAATTCAAATTATATAAAAAACCTTGCATCTGCTCACTTTGGTTTATAATTCAAAAATGTTTAGTGAAAAGGGAAACTATTTGTTGAGAAAAAACAGCTTATCGTGATGAAAAAATGTCTAGTTATTTTTTTCAACTTTTTGGTTAATAATAATCAATTTCAATCAATACTGTATAATATAAAACACAAGGTGTCTCCTTAAATTTATAAATGTATTTCATTTTTTGTGGACAATTTCTCCCATGTTATTACGATGAGAATCCCATTGAACTCATAAAATTGGTCCGTCTCTTTTTCACGCTCTTATAAAAGGTTGCCGTATCTGTGATACGAGTTTCCCCAGCGCACGAATACAAGAATATTTTAGTCGCCATTACTGTTATGAGACCACCCTCAAACTACTCACAAAAAACCCTCCAACACTAGCATCATATGCGCAAAGCTCATATCTATCAGTTCCCTATCTATCCTTTTTCCGTTTCACTTCTTCTCTCCCCGTCACACTCTGTGTCAAACTCTCTTTCCGTCTTTTCTAAAAGCATCGACCGACTGTTAGGATGGATATATGCATATGTTTGTCATCCACATCTACGTAGAAGATTTGTCTAAAGAAAATATCGAATCCCGTAATTTTTGACGGGTCGTGTACACTATTAAAGAATAATGGATGCAATGGATTATTGTCCCTTCATTTCCATTATGAACGTTGTTTGTTGTAAAAATAAACCGAGTGTAGTGATACAAACCAAATCAGAAAGGAAATCGAATTCCTGGAGTAACACACACACGCGCTTCGAGATCTACGATGCTCACTCATATTCACACTCATACACTCATATTTGCAAATATGAGCATGAGTTTGGGTTTATTCTTTAACAAATAACTCGTTTCACGTAAAAATTCTTAGGTAAAAAAATTTCTTATAAACCCATGCAATTTCAGATAGCTTCATTTGATTTGTGAAGTCGGATATTACATTGACAATAGGATTCTTATCAACGCGCTATCGCTCAAGAATTTGCTTCCAAGGAGTGTGATATCACCTTTGCTATGAAAAACGTAAATCACATTTATTTAGAAATGGTGCACCTCGTCATCGAATGTCTTTAATTGTTCGTCCCTCGCATAACATGAGCAATTAAACGAAGTCCTTTTTCTAATGGCGTCGTAAACAGATGTTCTATACAGTAAAGTAATGCAAAGCTACCAAAACTTCCGAAAAGCATTCCAACGTTTCCTCGAAAGTTGGTGTGTAACTAAGCAGTTCAGTTCAGAAGCAGCTCTCCATGCAGTCACCTTTGCCTTGGCCCGATTGGAACGTCTATTGCTCCGGATTGGAACGTCTATTGCCCCGGATTGGAACGTCTATTGCCCCGGATTGGAACGTCTATTGTCCCGGATAGGAACGTCTATTGTCCTCGATCTGATGGCATCCTTACGCAAGCTTGGAATAATTAGTAGCTCCTGAAGACATTAATTTTTAGATATTCTTGCGGATCCCGATTGTTACCTCTGCTATAGGAATCATTTTCCGCAACTCGAGTATTTGAAAAACTGAACACAAGTTCAAGTTCGTGTTTTAGGTCGCTGATGGTGCTCGTTCGAAGCAGTCTGTGGGTTATTCTGCTGTTAATTTCAAAATTTGGTTTGAATCATTGCGTTGTTTAATTTTCTTTTGGTGAATTATTTTCAGTTTTGATGCTGTGTTCCACTAGCTGGAGATCGTAATGGCACAAAACAGCGAATTTTTTCTTCGTGGAGGTGTTTAAAACCAAGTTATTTGATGAGCACTGCTCGTTAAATAACTTGTTCACTAGGTGATATGACGTTTAATTGTTTCTGACCTATTATAATTTAAGAAATTGTGGAAAAGGTTATGATTGCCTGTATCTATCATCTTCATAGGCATCAACAATCATTTTGTTCGATATAATCGGCCGTTTTTAGGTTATTTTTGAAGGGAAGCATATTATAGAAATGCCCATTCATAAACACACCACAAGGAAGAAAAATATGACGATACGCAAAGGAACAAACATTGCCGCAGAGTGTGTTTTTTTATTGCATCTTACTTGCAGAATATGCCCGGTCAGAGCAGCATATGAGAAAATTCAATCTACAGTGTTAATGTGGAGGACTAAACTTCAACAATTTATGTTTTACTGCTGAAAAAGCAAGAAAAATACAACGCAGTCGTTAATTAATACACTCATCCCCTAACTGCAAACTGAAAGCAGATTATTTTTTAATGAATTTTTTTTCTGTTAACAAAAATTTCCAAATTTTATGTTAAAATATAAGTTTAGTGATGATTGGGAAGTCATCATTGCAAAATTAGCGTCTGTGAGAAACACACAGACGATATACTTGGTAATACATCGTGACCTGGAGAATGTGGAGACTTCTGATTCCTTTAATCAGTACACAAAGGAGTGTATTGGTAGAGGACTTCTATTAATACCAAATGCAGCTTTTGGAGAAAATGATAAATGAGCATATTTTTTTAGGAGCCCCTGACTAGAATTAGCGCTTCGCACATTTTGGGATAATTATACGTACATAAATTTTGATAAAATATTTACATTTCTTGAGAAAGTTAGACATATAGAGTGCCTGACGATCGAAGTTCAGTGAGAGCGCCCTAAAGGCTTCAGGCAATTATTAGCGGAAGACGAAGCTTCTCCTACAGTGTGACACAATAAACTGGACAGGTTTCTAGATTCAGTATCTTAATTGTTCATAGACACAGAAAAGGGTAAGAAAACAAATGAAATGGTGTTAGATTAGTTTTTTTTGGTTCGCAACAAGCAGTAGCGCAGCCAAGAATACATCATACATACATACCAAGAATACAGCGCACTGGGCCTTGAGAATACATCATTAATAGGTGAGAATGCATTAAACCTTGAGAATACATCATTAATAGGTGAGAATGCATTAAACCTTGAGAATACATCATTAATAGGTGAGAATGCATTAAACCTTGAGAATACATCATTCCATTTGTTTGTTTTCAGTTTCCTATTTTAATTAAATTTCGGGCCATAACCGCTAACTTTCAATAACTTTTTGGTTTTATTCTGGTGTTCCTCCTAGAAATAGTTTATTAAAGACAAATGAAAAGAAATGAGAAATACATCTTTAGACTTGAAATAGAGTCAAATTCATTTACCATATTCGTAAAAATGTTTCCTTGCAGTCAATGTAATAAAATTGTGTAAAACTTTATAATAATACTAAGACCTTCAATGATTATTTGCTCATTGTTATGTTGCATCTGGTGCTTTCTATTAAAAAAACTTGCTTTGTGCTGGGGACTTTTTTATGTTATTAAGCTGTAAAAATTTTAAAATTCAATCAGGTTATTTTTCTGTGAGGTATTTTAATTTATGAACGATTTTAAGTCTCCTTAATTTAGTCATTTCTTATCTTTATATCTCCAATGTAATTAGAGAAGGGCATAAAAATTTGAATAATCTAAGCTGTTTTGCCGACATAAACCGATTCATTATTCCAACTAGGTAGAGAACATATTTAAAGTCAATTTATAATCTCACAGTCTCAGAATTACTGGTATGGTTCCTGAAATCGACAAGTATTTCGAACTCCTCATCTCATAGCATAGAAGACGCATATCTCTAATTCAGCTTTAGTGCTGTTGACCTGCAGAAACATCGCACCGAATACCGCCGTTATCCATCGCCTTCTACATACGTCATGGAAAATCAAGAATTCTTTATGCACGCGTTAGGTTTTCAAGTTTTTCCTATGCGTCACTGATGCACGTAAAGTCGAGCAACGGACTGCTATGTCCTCAAAAAGCTGGAACACGCGAGGCGTCTGTAGCCTAGTTCGAGTTACTCTAACTCATGCGGAACGAGAGACTCTTCTTCAGGGAGGGGATGATGACCATCCTGAGGGAGAAAAACACGTCAGGCGCCTACATCTCGACTGTAATTTTAAAACAGGGCATACTGGCTCGAGTTATCAGTCAGGTCCATGTCTTTTAGCTTTGCAGTTAGCAATGACATTATTCTAACACACATCAATGCTTGACGCTTCTAGTAATTTCATTTCTATACCGTTGTTGATTACTTTTCAAGGCAATGCCTTAAATCTTTTTGAAAATGAAAAAAAGGGTAAAACCACAAACGTAGGCGAAATGCGATTTCTACATCACACAATCAATTTTAAAATTTTGAACATTTCCGTCTCTCAGTCAACTCTTAGAGTTCTGTTCATAATCTTTGTCCAACTACTAGATTTTATGTGCAAGTAATTCTTGTAACTTATGAAAATTTAACTCTCTGACAATGTACAATCATTTAAAACTCAATTAGTAAATACATAGCTTTAGCACATATTACCAATTTAAAAGTACACTTGACAATTTCCCCACACCGTCCTTTCATCAACACCGATTACAATCGCTTAGCTCATGTGCCAATGATAATATCGCAAAATCTGAACACTGAGGAGAGAAAATTAGTGGAAAAAGGTAACGCAGATGCACGTTCCCGTTTTGAAACAAGTCCACTACACTCCTAGTGTCCCCCTCCTAATTTATGAAGTACTGTTGCTATTGTACGTACGTTACGCTTGAGGGTTCGATTCCGAGCGCGCTGAAAGCCTTGATGGTAATTACGACGCTAGTCATAAGTGCTCTACGATGACAGACCTCCAGAGTAGGTAGAGCCGGAGCTTCACCTCGCTGATGGTCCGCCAAAGCGTTAGATCGCTAAGCACACGCGAGATGAAGCAAAATAACAGGGTGAAATCAACGTCTCTGATGTCGAAAATGGAAGAATGCTATTTATGAAGAATCTAGCATTTATGAAGAACCTGACGGAACTGTTTCTTAGTTGTAATTTTAAAGAAATGCGGCCAAATTTTTCTGGCTAAAAAATGATTTTGTAAAAAATTTACGATGTTCTCCAAAACGTCCCATCAGTATTTACTGACTTCCTTTTTTGACAGTATTTAGAAGTTTTTAAACATTTGACAAATTAAGTAAGGGAATTCCTTTTAGGTCTTTTCCTCAATATATTATTCAATTAAAAAACAGGGCAATTCTACAACCTCTAATGGTTTCATGTACCAATGAATGACCACTGCCTCACAAATTTTTCAAAATCAAATGCTATAACAAATTCCTGGCCTGAGTTTTATTTGAAATAGTAATTTTTATTTCCCTTTTTCTGTGAGCATTATTTCATGCAGGAAACGTCGTAAATATGTTGCGTGGCAATGCACGTTCTTCGAAGCAAATTACTAGGGATTATTTTGATATGTCTACGCGGTAAGACAGTTTTAAATTTCTCCCTTATCGATCTTTTATGGTTTATAATACAAAATAGTTTTTCACTAGTTATACAATGCTTGTATTATTTATTCCCTGAAATCGCACAAAAGAAAGCTCATATGTCAATTTATGGTAGACTGTCAAATACGTATTACACCAATGAGTTTGTTTTATTTATTTTGAGAAAAAACAGATCACTTTATTATTTTAATGAATCTTTAGTACTCGTTCAAGAAGTACATTTTCTTTGTGAAGGAAAATTTTTGTAAACTTTATGCTTCATGCGTCATGATTTGGCTTATGGATTTGCGTCCTTAAGCTCTTGCTCGTCATATTTATTTACACGACTTCTGAATTTTGCAAATACTGACACGGAAACTCTGAATATTTAAGTTTTTGATGATATTTTTCAACACATCTTTTTCGTTGATCTTTGCCTAAGGACACACTGTGTCGTGACGAACTCGTCAAATTTCACAACGGCAAATTGTACAGAAAATCCAGGAATAGCTAAGCATTTTTAAATAAATCCATCATTATTACTGAAAAGATGATTGAAAGGAGTTAATAAGCTTGAGCTTCAAATCAGCGCTGAGCATTTTTGTATTATAATTATCATGCGGTCAAAGAAAGGAAAATGAAAATGGTGATGCTTTTTGCACCCCTTCACGGTAGTTACCAGAACTTTTTAGAACGAACTAGTGAATAAAAATTACACACGTCCCTGCAAACGAAATAAAATGTAAATTCATGTCCACACGGATCGATACTATCATAGCAGAAAATATTCGTTCTCGAAAATTTATACAAACGCATTCCTTGTATGATGCTTTTGTTAATTAAGTTAAATTCAATAGGTCGTTCTGAAATTGAATTGTAAAATAGTCTCAACGATCATGAAACGTATAGAGAGTTTGGAACCTTGCGAACAATATCCTAAGAAGCGACTCAAAATGTTGGACATAGAACAGACAGAAAACTTTGTTGCTGTCTCTGGCACTTGCAATCTTACCGGTTAAATATTCTTTCTCGCATCACTAGAATCTATTTAAAGAAATGTGAGGGGTTTTTACTAGCGATAAAGCACTCGTGTAACACGTAACATGTTTCAGAAAACACGAAACTGTGTTTCCCAATTTTTAGCGCTACGCTAAAATGAAGCAGTTAATAATCATAAACAGGTTAAATAAACGTTAAGAAGTTACATGAACGTTAACAGGTTAAATCATCGTAAACAGGTCAGCAACAGATTGTATAATACCCGGAAATCTCAGTAGTTACTGCGGATGATTTTTTTCCAATTAGCCTCTCATATCAAATGATAAATCAGCGGTAATTTGTACTTGAGAACTTAGGCAGGCAAGTTTTAATACTTATGTTATTCCCATGCTCATGACATGCCAACCGATGTTCGAGTCGCACTACAAATTTGCGTTCAAGGCTCGAAATTTTTAAGCCACGACAACTGTTGCCTGGCATGAAGTATTTTAGGCCAGGACAGTACTTGCCTGGCACGAAGTTTCTCTGACCCCGGCTGCAGTTTCATGGAGCGAAGTTTCACAGACCTCAATTGCAGTTTTGACAGTCACTAGGCTCCAAGACCGAAAGATGGTCATCCGCATTCCTGCACAGAAACTTAGAGGTCTTATTGTGAAAAGGAAGGGACTTGTAGGGAGTACAACGTAGAGGGCTATGAGAGCCAATTTTCCTTAGAATGCTCATGCAGAGTTATCTCGTAAAAACTTGTTTCGATGAAGGGCGAACAATCACTCTGCTTTTTCACGGTTTTTGCCTTTCCGCACAAAACAGGATAAGATTGGCTGACGAAATCAAGTTGTGCTTACAGTCTATGCACAAACGAATGTACGTTGATGAAATACGCATTTAAAATAATTGCTGCTTGTTCAATGTCGAAGTGTTTGAACGAATTGCTGAGTATGTCAATGTTTCAAATGGTAACTGAGAGTGTATATGTTTGAACTAATTGATGTAAGCGTAAATGTTTGCCAGAATTGGAGAGTATTTCTCGAAAGTGAATGAGTAAATGAGGGTTTCAGCAAAATTGTGGATGCGTTTCCTTGATAAACGTTTTTATTCGATCTACTCAAGTTCATATTTTAATTGCACGGATATATAGCCCTTTGGTGCCGCAATCCCAATCGAAATCTCTATTCGTGAAGATTGCCCCTGTTAAATTTACGTTATTGATTGAACACTCTCACAGTATTGACAAAAAACAAAACTCGGCACAAGCATAAAGGCAAGTATTAACAGGTTTAAACGCAGAAAATTTTCTTCCAGCTATTTTTATCTGATCTGTTCTGTACTGGTTCAGCCAGACGAGTCTTGGTCTTCGAAAATGCGGTACAAGTTAATTTCAGTGACTCAGCCACAAAAAGTAGCGCGTCAAGAAGATGCTCACTAAGAGAATTTATTTAACAATGACAGATGGATTTGTGGATTTTCCGTTTTTCGTAAACGTGTTGGGCTCGTTTTTTTTTAGGTAAGGCCATTATCTGGTACATGATTGGAAATAATTGCACTGCATGTTTTAGAGGGGCAAACAAAATCTTAATGTTTGACTAATCGATTTTATCCACGATGATCCATTCTCTTTTTTATACAGTAATCCGAGACTATATTAGTACATTTACTTATAATTTTAAAGATTGATCTTTGTTTTTTAATACTATAGTAGTGTATGATACCATAGTACAACGAACCGCAAAACCGATATATGTTCTCACCAGTTTATAGAAGTGAGTGATGATTTTATAAATTATAACGAATAAAGTATAAAATAATAATAACAGGGAAACCCAAGATGATAATATGACTAGAGTAGCGTAAAAAGTGCAAACTTTAACCCAGACATTATCGCAAGCATCATGAAACCTACCGCATGTAAATGAAGGAGACAGTAAAATTTTCTTGACACTGTTAAATTATCAATATAATTTTCTACCTTGTTTCTACCTGTTAATTTTCTACTTTGTTTCCACCTGTTAATTTTCTACCTCTAGTAAATTAAGCAAACCTTAAAATTATTGCTAAGTTTTACCAATTTATTTTTCCTACACACAAATGCAGTCTTAGGTAAGTTTTGAAAATACAGGCCAATATATGCACATGAAGTTTCCTCCAATAAGTCCATCTGCGCCAACATTCTTTAAAACTTTCAGTAGGGCAATATTAGTAATTATTTTCGTGCAAATTTTATCCTAGTAATTCACATCTGTTTTTTATGCATTATCTGCGATGCATGCATTCAAATAGGAGATTATATTTTGAGAGGCGCTGAGAAACAGAAACAGTAATTACCTTTCTGCACAATGAGATTACCTCATCAACAATGTCTCACTTACACCCCTCATATGGTGGCTGCGCTGTACATTTGCATGCACTGCCACAGGAGCTAGTACATACTTATAAATGCAAACATGCATAGCATGGTTTATGAGCCTGCAAATCCAATAGTTATTGCCGCGAGTTAAGGGCAGGAACGAGGTCCCCACTGGATAAAGACATAATCATTCGACATGCGAGCTGTAAGATTTGCACTGGTTGTCAGCAGAAGAATGTGGTTTTCACTCGATGAAGCAGTGTCGTTTTTTAGTGTAAATTTCAAACATGACCGCATAATTCTGCAGTTTTAAGAATTTTAATTTTAAGAAGCAATTGGTTTTGAAACAGTTCGTAAGGATAATTGGTTTCATTCTCAGAAGATGACAGAGATAATTGGTGTCGTGATTATAAGGGGAAAAAATTTGTGTTGGTAAAAAATAGCTTTGAGGAATTCATTAGAAAATTTCCGGTGTCAAATATTTTTGTCTCAGTGACGTCTTTATTTGATTAAGTGCCTGATTGCATTCGTTACTATCAACAAATGCAGACCGTCAGACAGGACATCCAATTACACTCATAAATTAATACATGCTTCAAACTTGTAAAATCATGTTGAGCTTCGATGAATAAAATAGAGTGAACTGAATTTGGCAGAATATTACTCGCTGTGATTAACTTTGTTGCCCTGAATTACGGCGCACATTTTGTCGTTTGTTATGCTCTCTGTGGCAATGCGGACGCCAGTGGGGAAGCGCCTGCCAGGTTGCAGCAGGGAGAAAGAGTGTAAATGAAAATGAAAATCGGCGACGAGATTAGTTTAATTTGGGCACAACCCTGTAATGAATATGGGTAGCATTTGAAAGCAGTGTGGCACAAAATGAGCACTCCGATTGACCCACGTTATGATATTGCCACAGAAAACACTCCAGCTGATGCGAACTAAACCAGACAAATTCTGAGTTTTCCCGAATTGGAGGACAAATAGGCTGACGAAATTATTTTTTGTCCATGATATAATTATTGGCAAGCCCTACCGTGTATGCTGTACATTTACATTATCTTAAGAGTTGTTTTCTTTTTTTCGAGAAACTTATCCAGTGAGGGTGACGATGTCATCTGGAGTCATTTCAAATGTCGTGTACTTTTTTCAAGCTTTCATTTCAGCCTCAATATTTAAGTTAATTTGAATCAATGCAGGAATGGGTCCCTCATTTTCAATCGAAATTTAGTTGATGTTCTAAGAGACCAACAGACATTGAAAAGAAAACTGAAATTAAATGTTGCAATAAATTACTAGATTGGAATTTCGGTTCTAAATTAAGCACGCAAATCAGTAAAAATTTTGAGGGAAAATATTACATTTTTGAGCATCAGCGACGTAGCTAAACTATTATGAATGTATTAATTTACGGGGGAATAAATATTGCATGAATAGATGATAACAAAAGTTCTATCCGCAAGAAGGGTTGGGCGCCGCAAGTACACCCCATGGTATACCGTGGTACACCCGCGGAAAGCACAGGGAGTACGAACAAGAAGGTGCAGCTACTCAGTTAAAATTCGAAGGCATTCAGCTCAGTAATGGTGATTATCACCTTTCCTGCATTGATGATGAAAAGAAGGTGATTATCACCTTACCTGCATTGATGACGAGGATGAAAACTAAGGAACAGTTCGAAATGCGTGATTTGGGAGGATATCGTACGAAAAGGGGACTGCGGACTACAACAAGACGAGATAATCGAGAACCGTAAAATCTTGTTGAAATTGTTGTTTTTATTTTACATAATGGGTATACAGCGATACTCAAGAATAGAATACCGAGTCACTATAACAGATAATGAGTGTATTATTCACGAGGTTACGCACGAAAATGAGGTCGGTACATAAGCGCTCAATTATTGTATTCGTAAAAATGCGGCGTCCATTCATGCGGACGGGGGTTCTTCCTTCACAGCCTGCACCTGATGTTTAAATAATAATGCGGTGATTTAAATATTATATCTGAAATTTTTACATGGCTTTACGTCCATGTTTGTGTCCGCAAGTGGCTTCTGAGGTCTCGTATTAATTGCTAGATTGTACGCGTTGCTGCGCGCTCGTTCACACTAACGCCTTTTTTAACTCTAGAATTTACTTTAAAAGAATGATTGAATGTTTTAGTTAGTGTATTATCCCCATTTCAGTCAAGCAAATGCAGGGTAGGAAGCTCCCTCTATCTCATATTTTTCTTTTTCTTTGTATCTTTTCTCTCTAATTTTTTTACTTCTTTGTCTTCTCAATTGAGGGCTTAAATCCCCTCTTCGACACCTCACTCTCCTTTCACGGGCTGTGACACCGATGAAAAATCGGGCCGTAACACCGATTTTTTAAGAAGTTTTGAATCTGCTGCTATACTGCGGAACCTAATTTTCAAATTTTTTGCCTCGAGCCTGAAAAAATGCGTCACAAACTAAAATAAATAACAATCGAGGTCAAACGTACCTCATGGTTAGTCATAGCAAATGTCTAGCGCCATGTGTTTGAATAATATTGACTTGGTGTGGTTCAACGATTAACACTTAGGTTCAAGGCCTCAGGTCTGGTAGGGTTAAATAGAAGTAAAAAATAAGTATCTCAAACAGAATATTGTGAGAGTTAGGTTCCAGTATCGCTGAGCATCACGGTAGAAGTTACACTCGAGTTAACATGTCTTTATTCAGCAATGAAAGACCTCGCCTACAAAGTACACCATCTCTATTAAAACTTCATGAATGATGGCTATACTTTACTGTAGGAAAAACGTGAAGGGGTCAGGTAAGGAGTGTGAATTTTCACTGTTCCTTGTTCAAATTTTGTATCTAAACATTTTCCACTTATATTCATGTGTGATAACATACAGGAAACAGATTTAGAATTTAAACTACAAGCAGAATTATTCACCAACGCAAACTTTGATGTCGTCACTCATCTTCAATACCAATGCTGCTTTAGATACGCCAGCCAGTTCAATCTAAGTCGTCGAAGATTGTTTATAGCAAGCCTGCAGTAGCGCAGCAAGCCGAAAATTTTGGAGGGGGGCCAGGATCCCCGACAAATAATTTCGGGGGGCCAGACAGTAATTATCAGCAATCGTTTTTATTCTTTTACCTAAAACGGCGACTGAAACTGGACCCCAACTCAACATTTCGGGAACCATGGTCCCCGTGCCCTGCTGCAGTACTGCAAGCCTGTACTAACGATTTTAGGCTCATTAAATTTTGTGTTTGCTTTCAGCTGTCTCCTAGCAAACCAAACTTTGATTTTCTTGTAGCGTTATCCTTCATGTGCTTGTTCAAATGATATTAAATTCAATTTCATTGGAGATGATGTGCGAGAGTTCGAAACGTCTTGCTTCAAATCTTTACTTTCATCGTGTATTTTTTTAAGAATAAAATACGATGTTAGGAACACAATGTTCCTAGTTTTCCTTTTACTGCATGTGCCATAATCAACGTGAATAAATGTTAATCCAACAGGATCGATACATTTCGTTGTTGACAACAATAATTACTCGAGTGGATGCCACCAACCTCACACTTAAATAATCCGAACACTCGCATAAAAATTGAGGATACGCAGGTTTGAGCTAAATTCTCTTTCTAAACTTCAAATCCACACTGAGAAAAATTTTGTCCCAAAACCGAGACACTTTTGTGTGTCATGGGCTTATACGACACACTTAGGTGTGTCAACCATGACATACTTAAACGTAAATCAATTTTATTTCACGTAAATATTTCACTTTATCGGACGGGTCACTGAGTACACTAATGTACAGACAACGTCTAAGAACGTCTGAGAATTAGAAGAAATATTACTAAAGGTATTTGGGTTTTTAAGAGAATTGTACTTCATTCCCAAAACTTAACACAGTTCGGTTTTCTACAAAAATTGTTTAGCCACTTGAAACGTGAATATGTATTTTAACTCTCTCAACCACTTTAATATGTGGTCAACGGAAATATTCTACTGTGTATCGAAATATTTCGAATAACCGTGTGAGACACGCAGGTGTCTCAAAAATTTCTCTCAGTGCAATAATTGAAATTTAACTTTGAAAATCTATTAGCACTTCAAGTGAGCAGCAATTGAGTTCTAGTGTTTATATTTATATTTGTTCATGTTCTGGTGATAGGTTGTTGAAAGCCTAAAGTAGGCCAATAGCTTCGTTGAGCGACAGATGTATACTGATACACCGAATAAAGCAGTGACCGAGCGTCAGATGGCTGAAGTGGGTCTCGTGTGAACGCTGAGGTCAAATGCTCCATGTCCAGAGAGCTATGCAGGCCCGGAGTAGATGGTTGATGGTTGATTGGTTGATGCATGCGCAAACGCGTGGCTAATCTTTGCCGGATGCGCGCACATACGCAGGGCTAAGCATTATCTGATACACGCACGAGCGAAAGTTAATTTTTGTCAAAGGCACGCACTAATGATAGCTAATCATTATCTGATACACGCACGAGCGAAAGGCTAATCTCTGCCTGGCGATCGCATAAACACAAGATTGATTATGGTGCCAGTTTGGTTGGTGATTTACGCTTTGTGTTGTTGCATTAGCTGACACACAGCAGAAGTGTTCAATTTCACACAAGGGTCAGAGCTACAGTATATGTCTCATTAAATGCTCCGGTGGAACCAATTTGGGATTTAATTCGAAATTATTTCCTGATTTGAAAGAATCAAAACGTAACTCATCTAACTTTAACCCATTTAACCATGTCTCTTTCAGCAATGATGATAACCTTAAACAATTCACCTATCGGATGTCTTAAATTTCCAATTGCAGGTCTCATGTCAGTGTAGATCGCCTACCCAACTAACCCCATTAATTGTTGCATAAAACAATATAATGTGCCCGTTTTGTCAATACACTGTGTGAAGAGGGCAGTATTTTTAGGTAAGAGTTATATTACTCGTCAGTGAAAACTTTTTGAAATTAACTGTTCGAATGGATACCTTTTTTGCGGTTTCAATGCCAATTTTAGTACATTCTAGGCGAAAATTCTATCGAACAATCAGACAAAGTGACTGAAAATTTTCTGAGAAAAGATGAATAAAATGCTTGGAAATTTTCTCGCTTGAGAAAGATCATGCACATGCCACAGCAATTATAATAATTTATTTTATTAAAAATACCCATGCTTTCACTGATGAAGGCTAGTCATTTTTGGCACCAAAACACGTTCCAGAAACTGTAAAAAAAGCTTATGATGAGTTTTTCATTTTTTGTACTATTTTGTATTTCACCGAAAAGTTCTTACGTCATTGAGAGTGAAAGCCCCTTATGGTTAAAGATATTTAGATATTCTTTTCGATTTGAGTGTTAAAGGAAAAATACAGTTATCCTTTTTTAAAGTTGTATTCAACACTAGTCATCTACAGTTGTTTGAAATATAAAGTTAGATTAACTGTTAATTATGATAAATTGTCAAGAAATACAACGACCGTCGAGAAATGCAGTAGGTTAATGGAACAACGGGTGCGTGAAACAACAAACAGAAAAAAGATCTGAAAATTTTTTTGTGGGATCGAATGAGCCTCCATTGGTTTCCTCGATCGTGATGATGTGTGAAATCACGGCCAACTAAAATTACGCTTTCATCGACTCTTTGAGAACACAGTTGGACAATGTATTTGCACTGTTTGAATCCCCAGCGGATGCATTCAAGGTACGGAGAGTTTCGCTTCACAAGTTTCACCATTCTTTCATTTGGAAGCCGTTAAATTTCGACAGTGATGAACGCTCACACGACACGCACTCCACACGAGCATTCGCTCATAAATTGAGACGGTCTCGGCAAGCGTTTGCCTGAAGTTTACTAACGGAGGTGGAGAATGGTCGTCTGAACGGATAAATGTTGTTGCTGAATAAAGAGAATGGAAGATGTACGATTTTTACGAGTTCTTTTCATAGATTAATGCATCATGCTTCAATTGTGTACTGCTGGACTCACTTGTGTAAAACCATCGGAGATGTTGCAAACAATTTATTCATTTTCACGTCCTCGGTAAAATTTGACTAATGTTGTGCATTGTTCTGTAGATAGGCGGTGATGTGTGCATGATTTTGCAACCTAAAGTACGTGAGCATGAGGGTAAGTCAATAGACAAGAGCAATTAGACATGGAAACAAAAGGGAAAATGTTCTCTGGTTCATTGAGAAATTTTTTATTTTGACCCTTTTGTATTGTTTATTCCCGTAACTGCCTAAGATTCTTTAATTCTTCAAATGGATAATAACTGAGGAAATCTATGATCAGTGTTTCATTCATCAAGATAATTATGACTTAAGGGCGTCATAAAAATGTTATCTTCAACCCATTTCGTAGTATCCGGTTATAAATTCTATCACTTGCAGTTACCAAATCACTGCACATAAATATCTCACATCTTCCACAATGGCATCTCTACATTGACGTGCATCCCTGTTTTACTGTTGTGTGTTTCCGAGTTGGGCGATGAAATTGCACCCGAACACGCCGCCTAAAAATAAATTCTGCTCAAGTGGGAGTTGTCATATCATCAAGCTATCATCTGCCTCGAGATTGCAGAGATATTGAACAATTTCATCCTGTTGTTATCGCAATTTTCTTCTGTTGAAAAATGTTCTCATAAACGAACTGCCAGCTCTGACGTAATGAAACACTTCCCTGCCATCAATCAAAGATTTCAAACGCATGTATGGTTTAAGAATTATGCATTGTAACTGTTAGGTTGTTAGGCTTTATAACGGAGAAGTTTTAGCTCAATAAGTAGATAGCTGTGGCGTCAGGCTGCAAATAGAAGCAGTGCACTTTTAACGCGTGACAGCATTGCATCGAGGTTTTTATATACAGCACTAATAAGAGCTCGGGCAGTACGTGCAATAATTACTGCCAATCTGTGAAAGAAGCGGGAAATAAATTAAAAGAATAAATTAACTGAATTTAGCCTAGCTGAATTTCACAGGCAAATCTAAACAAATCATTTAGGCAAATCTTTTTTTCTTCTCATCTAAATCGCATTTCACCGGCATCTGTTCTAAAACTACGGTAGTCATTATTTTTCTATTCAGTTGTTTTATTTGGAGGGCAAATCTCCTCCCCCATTTTAACATCACATCAGCTCGTCATACGCTTAGAAAGAAATTCGCGTGCATTCACCTCATGACGAGGAGTTTGTCAAGATTGGTACTATGAAAAGGAAGAACTCCTGTTCCTCTAGGTCAGGGGTCTCCAAACTTTCCAGCCTAGGGCCATTCAGATTACTCCAGTAGATTCAAAGGGCCAAAACCATTTTGATTTTCAACCATTATCTATAATTTCTAGAGTAGTCGCCGAGTTCGTGCATTGAGAGAACATACGCATGCTAAATTCGATGGTTCAATTACTATTATGTACTGCGGCGGGCTGTACTGATCACACTGGCGGGCCGGATTTGGCCCGCAGGCCGTAGTTTAGAGACCCCTGCTCTAGGTCATGTCATCACTCGTACACTATTTTCACGAGACAGATATATATATCTCATGGCCTGCCTAGCTTTGTTTTCCCCGTAAGTAAAACTTTTAGATTCTATTCAAGCATCCACAGAACTTCTAAAACTTCTCTAAATACAATAAACTGTACAGATAGTGCGTAGTAAAGCTCTCGTTATTTCAAAATACATTGTTTTATACGTTATCTGTACCATTTTGATTTTTCTTTACTCACAGGTATTCACAATAGTATTGGGATATTTTTATTCAAATACTCTGTTTCAATTGAATACTATTTAATAATTCTTAAAAGTTGCAGCATATTTGCAGTATGCATGCTGCTTGATTACACTCCTATCCTTTATAACAAGCTGGAAATATGTAATTGCACGATAACATTTTATCTTGTATGGCATAGTCTAATTTAAATCAAAGTAGTGAAACGGTAGCCATTGTTACTGGTACGTAAACGAGCAATTTATTAAGTGCTGCAAACGCACACCAATACGTAGTGAATGCGCTAACAACTTCAAGAAACGCAGGCCCAATACAACAGCGAAATCAGTACGTCATCCATAGTATTAGTAAAACATTGTATTCGTCAGTTTAATTCTCTTTTGTCATTAGCTTTTATCGTCGAATCTAAACCTGAATTACTCTATGAATAGTTCGTTGCCAGCTTCGTAGAAATTAGCTAATTTTAATTTATATCAATGTAAATATTTGGGTGTCATTCTGTTTTTTTATATACCATTGAGAAGCCGAATTTGGCCCAAGCGGACAGGGGGAGGAGATGGGTACTAAGCATGGCACCATCACCTGCTTGTACGTGGCCTATCTACATAGAATGAGATTAATTACATATAGGAACTGACTATAAATGCAAAAACTCCTTTTTAACGAAAATTATACTACCATGTTGAATCACAGGATTTTTTACAAAACGCGCAAGAAAATCATTGCTGAGGAACTAAGTCAATTGGCACGTTTGAGTTGCTACAATATCAAAGCAGCTAAGCACCATACAAGGCAATTTTTCTAAGTATTCATGCTCATGAGCTAAATTAGTAGAAACTACAGATAAAATCCTTAGATCGTCGCGTAATAGTGCACTAAGATACGAAGCCATTCCATTTCTCGAAATTAATTGAAATTACCTGGGAGTAATTTCCTCGATCAAGAACCTAGTAAACGCCATTCAAAGTTACAGTCTTCAATAATAAAAACCGTTCAGAGGAGTGCACACAATTGATGTTCTTTTTACGGAGTAAGACCGAAACTTTTAGAGGTATGTCGGCCGTAGAGCGTTAAGGCAACAATGGAGAATTTGACTGACGCGAATATGGTGACCATTTCAGATGAGGTGAGTGAAACTTGGTGCCACTTTTAAAGTTCATTTATTATTCAATGGTGCAGGCAGTTCACGTTTAACTTGCGATTCTCTGTGCAATGCATGAATTATAAACGTATTATTAGATCTTACGGTAACCGAATGATGACTACGCCTAAGCAGGCAGGAAGGAAACTTACTGATACACGAAGAAGAATTGAAACTAAGTTAAGCACACAATTCACGCAAATAATTTTCGTCTGAATGGAAGGATTTAATGTGTAAAAAAGATTACGGAATCAAATAAAACAAAAGGGAATATTTACTCTCACATTTTACTAAATGAAAATGGATCGGCGACCATGATGCGTTTGAAGACGAGCAGGTCCCCATGATTTCTAGGAAATATAATATCCAGGTATACATGTTTCCTGCCCACGAAAAAACTAGTACAGGAGCTCAAAACTCCTTAGGTGCCAAAAGCATCGCTACGAAATGCCGCCCAAGGTCTTTAGGATGTTCAGATTAAGCGCTCCTACTAAATGGTCTGCTGCACCTCGACAACGAGATTACTGATGAGCTTCTTCGTCTTTAAGTTAAATAACCCAAATACGCAACGGCTACACTGCAGACAGTTGAGAAAAAAACAAAATTAAAATATTATAAGCATTAAATTTCTGGCATTATATATACATAAAATGGCCTGCGAGATCTTCATTGCTCCGATGAAATCTAGCAAGGTCTGTGTACTTAATAAATGCTATTTTGGAATGTTATCGTTCTGAGGGGGGACTTAATTTAAATATAAAGAAAGAGAACTTAATTAAGAAGAAACATTCTTCATGGTTTACAAAATAAATAACTTTTTTACTTAGAAAGAAATATCACTCAAAGTCGTCATTCTCTCAGTAGGTTAAACTAACTCTGCTACCAGAATGGTCACGAAAATTTAAATTGGCAAAAATTCATTTTTTTGTAAAGGAAAGAAGTACAAGCATTAAGATTAGTAGCTCAAGATACTAAGCTAAAGCTCTTCATTCATTTGAGGACACAATAGCGGAAAATATGTTCACTGATCCGTCGGCTGGCATAGCGACATGTCCGTTTTAGAAGTTTTCAGCTATAACCGCGATGAATTCAAATTCAAAAAGCTGTTGCAAGAAATTTTAGCTTTCCCACAAATGGGTTTTCACTTTTACATCAACTCTGGAACATAATGAGACAGAATACACACTACAGTGAAAAAACATTAATTTTGAAAATAATACGTCAAATGTAGGTCGCGATGGCTGACATCAAAAAAGGAAAATTTTTTAGGTGCAAAGATTTACACACATACATTTGAATTCACATCACCGTAAGGTATTTTGTGTATTCGAAAAAGAGTAAGAACGAAATATTACTAGTCTCCTCATGTCCAAAAGATTTGATATTTTTCAAAGGCAGCGAGCGACTGCACTTAGGTGAGGAGTAGAGCAAATTTGGCATTCAAATAGAGATCCGAGTGCATAAAATGTAGGATTTTGTCATCTCATGTTTGATGAGGAAGTTGCTCCCGTCAAGAATGACTACCAGTGCAAATAATCATGAAATTGCGTTTGTCAAGAATGACCATCACTGTAAATCATTATGATGTTGCTGCCGTCACGAATGGCCACCAGCATAAATAAGACCAGATGTGAAAGAGAGAGAAGCCAGAGAAAAGCACAGCTTCTGACTAGCGTGAGGTTACAACCTCAGGGAGCTGCTTTCATGAACACGTTCCAGATGAGTGGAGAACAAGTAAATTTAGACCAGAAAATTAATAAAAATCTCTATTTTACGAATGATATGTTTTCATTTCCAATGAAGCGTATTGAAAGAAATCTTTGCTTTTAGTAGAAAAAGTTAAAGTACTGGTTCTTACATGAAAAATTACATTCTTTCAGATATAAATAGCATCGAACATTAGTCAACCGAAACTAACATTAGAATTAAACGTTTTTCATCTCATTCATGTCACCAGTGGATTGTACATAATCAGAACATTTTACATAGTTGTACAATGATAGTGACAAAAGACGTCACATGATCCGCAACACATCAAAGGAAATATCACACTGTCAAATTTATGCTTTAAAATGAATAAACCTTCACTGAATTTCCCTTTAAAATATGCTTCGGTAGACCATCCAGCTATGTACATGTCCTGGTTATGAAACATCAAACAGAAGTCGATGGAAAAGTACAGGGTCAAAAAAATATCCTAGTTATTTCCTGGTCAACGGAATTTCTTCACAAGCTCGTGTTCTCTTCATCGGGCTTAGCAGGAACAGGAGGAACAACAGGAACAGCAGCAGCAGCTGCAGCAACTGCTGCTGCATTTTTCTCGCGATGTTCCCGAGTGTTATTGAGCAGCTTTCTTCTGGGTCCGAGAGGAAGCCCCAGGTCTTTGAGGTCGTCTTCCGTGAGCAGCTTCAGGGACTCCAAGTCGACGTGGTTGTCCGTGAAGGTGTTGATGTACTGCGCCAAGCCAATGCCAGCCAGGTACAGGAATAGAGGTGACGTCTCGGACTCATCATCGCTCGGCAGGTCCTAGTGGTAGTTCAAGAACCGGTAAACTGAGAGGGAAACATGTTTGGTCATCGAATAGTCCTACTCGAGAATGTTTTGGAAATGTATCATACTTACAAATGAAAAAATTGAAGATAAATGCGAATTTCGGTAATTGATAAGCTTGAGGGAGCATGTTTTTTGAACATATCTTTTGAAACACGAGTGTGCTCGGTTAGGTCTTCATAGCAAAATGGCTTCCAAAAATGAAAGATGCGATTTCGACAACGAAATCCTGTTTTTAAAATCACCAAATATCTCATGCCCTGCAACTGAGACTAGAAGCGAAATAGACTTCCCAGTTGTGTAGTAAATTATAGAAGTAAATGAAGAATAACTAAAATTATGATGACTGACTAAAATTAAGCATGACATGGTATTTTTACTGTAAGAGAACCTCAGACACGTGAGGGGGATTTTTATAAAGGAAAAAGGTTCACTGACCATTCGCCACCGATCTGCTGACCAATACTTAGTTAAAAAAAGCCCGTATCCCCAGCCCATGATGAAACAACATTGGAAACTAAAACGCCGAGCTCAAGACTGATCAATTATAGCGAAGCACGATTCAAAGTATTAAGAGAACTTTGCGACAGAGGTGGCGCAGAACGCTGGTGAGTATGGGACTGCAAATGGACCTCGAAAAAAGGCATAGATTCCTCGCAAAAAGTTGCTTAGAACACAAAGAATTCGAGCATGTCTATGAAATCTGACAATATTCATATGAACACGTCATTCATAATTTCTCAAATTCGATTCATCTTATAACGAATCTTACAATTGTGCTCTCTAAGCATTAATGTCCGGCCACAAGAAAGTCCGGCAACATTTAAAGAGAAGCACTGAGCACACACTTGTTAGTGCTTGTGCTGCAGAGTGTGTGTTCATAAAATTAAACTAAATATGTGCCTAATTATCTAGTGAGAAATGTAAAATTGCAACTAGTTTGCGAGTAAAATTCCCGTAATTGTCAGCATTCTGAAAAGAATTGCCAGCATTTGAAGGAAATAAAAAACGATTTGTTCGCTGAAGTAGGGAAGTCATTGATTTTTTTGAGTAAAATATCACACGATTGGATTTTGTAACATAAAGTATGTCACTGTGAGTCGCGTCGCTTTACAGGCAACATATCTAAACTGAACAGGAAGATAGTTATACACCTTTCCCGAAATCAGGATTTGGTAAAATAGATGCCATTTTCTGGTTCGGAATGTCGAAAAATACATTCATACTCCAAAGAAAATTAGGGAGTTCTGATCAAAAACGTTTGCTCCACATACTATTGAACTACATAACATGACCTCTAATGAAACTAGACACTTCTTCTCGTCTGCATCTCAACAGAATTGATACCTCTTCCTCAAAGGGGCTGCTGGAGTCGTGGTGTAGGGACCCGGCGCTGCCCAGGCCATCTTTGCCCACCCGCTTCTGAGGCTCGGACCCAGCCTCCTCGTTCTCGTCTTCGTCCTCCTCATCGAAGACCCCGATGCCAGGCATCACGCTGCCCAGTCCGCTGAACGTCCCGCTGATCGTGTTCCTGGACAGTCAAATTCGAGCAATGAATCCGAAACTATCACACAGCAAGGGGTACGTGAACACGTTCCCCGCGTATTGGGCCACATGTACCATTCGGTAAATTGCTCATTCACGTACCGGTACAAACGAATGACATTTCATCAGTTTCACGATCTGCTTAAAAAAATAACTGTTATCATACGAGGTAAATGTTATCATGCAATTGTATATACATATTTCCTAGGAAGGATAAAAAGGTATCCGAGCAGTAAACTCATTTCCCAATTCTGCTGCTTACAACGTAACCAAACCAACCGTTAACAACGGCGGAAATGCGGAGAACGAAATAAAGATATGTGACTTAGACTAAATAACAGTAAACTTCAGAATACAGTTTCTATAAGATGCTCTTCAAATCACTCGCCATATTCGGGCCAGCAAGCCGTTATATTTAACTCGTCCAGAGCAAAACTTTTGCGTAATGATTTCAGTCAGGAATCCCACATGAAAAATAAACTATTATGTTACAACGACAAATCGCAAGTCAAAAGAAAATGGGGCTCGAAGAAACAAATGACTTGCCCCACTGAAGTCAAGCTTTGTTTACTAAAGGAAGATAACAAGAAATGTCTCTCACGTGTTGTTAAGTTAGAAGGCAAGTCGACTAAATAAATCCCGTTTAAGGGATATTTTATTTCAGTTTAGTGAATCTATATTATTTCACACATTGGTTTCCAAAGGCGTATATTTAACTCCAGGTGGCGATAGCCATTATCGGCGGTCGAACCGGTACTCATTTTATTGAACCGTTTCCTATTTCATACTCCTAAATTTAGTGGGGAACAGTGGTACATTACTCTCTTCTCCCAAGGTGAGGAAACACTGGGCTCTCATGGCTGGTTATCGAGCCTGCGACTTCCAGACAAAAGACGATTGCTCAATCGCTAGGTCACAGTAACCATTTGACGTCAGAATTCTGACATGGTTTCTGTGTTCAACAGTTTATTGTATTTTTCAAACCAATTTTAACGAGAAAAAGCATGCTGCCATTTCCAGACTTTCTTCTTGTTTTCAAATCTTCACCTCCAGCCTCAACCTACAACGAATTGAGCCTTGCATCTACCGACAGTTCAAAGTTTATTAGAAGTAACTCAAAAAACACTAAACTGTCGTAGCTTTACCTGAAGGCTTCTGGCTTCGTGTCGTCTAAACCCAACCTTCAAAATTCCTATAACAACTTGAGTATTACTCCCATCGCAAATTTTCACTTACAATTACACATCCAAACTACAAAACTGTAGCTGTTTACCTGAAAGCCACAGAACCAAATCCTGGCCTATCGAAGATGGAGCCTTTAGGCTTCAAAGCCACGACGTCCCCGAAGTCAGGCATCGAGTGAGACTGGTACTTGATGGCATCAGTCGCGTCGCTGGTGCGACGCTCCTTTTCATCGAACACGTCACTGATTTTTGCGTGTTTGCTTCCTGCAAAACAAGCAAGGGGTAAACATTCCAAGTATTTCTCGAAAACTACAGAAAGACATATATAGAGTTGATATGCAACTAAAATTATCAAGTAAAAATTCCCGCTGCAGTAACATTGAAGGCATTCAATTGAAACGAGATAATTCTTCGTAATATTTTCCCGTACACAACAAAAACCCTCTCAAGAAACACTACATTTAAGCAGGCATTGGGAGTACTTAGACTTGCATTGGGAGATAATTAATACTATTTGAAAATTACTCGGGGCCCCCAGCTTTTTATTACTCAAATAGTTCCTAAAATATTCCTCAGTACGTAGCGAGTGAGAGCATGAAATGCACGGACAGGAGCTGGATAAAAACTGTGTGAAAGCCTCGTAAAATGCAAGCTTGAACGTAAATGTTGGTTCTAGCCAAGCCTGTAGGTGGTGCTGTTTTATTTACTTACTAACGGAATTTATGCATTGTCTTCAATATGTTGTAAGCATCGGTCGTATTCATTACAGTGTTTGTATAGCGGGGAGCGCATAAAATTGGAACGTGGAAAAATCGCTGGTGCTAGTATAGTAAGTGCTTTCTCTCCTTTGGCTACCTCAATCTTATCGTTTTTCATTCTTAGAGTCGTGAACGAAGCATCAGAGACCTTACAATTCAACATACCGGCCAACTAACCTGCCCTCATCTATCAAGCCACCGCGTCACTGCATTATACTATCCGATCACTCGTGTTCTCGGTCTCAGTACTCGCCAATGCGGACACTTGCCTGTGTCGCTAGCGGCGCTGATGAGAGCGTCAGGGACGAGGATGATCTCCGAGTCTCGCCGCAGGCCGGTCAGGTGCCGCACGGTATTGCCTCCGGTCCCGCCGTCCTCCCGCACCTGGGGGTACAGCAGCGCTCAGTCAAGGTAACCAATTCTCCCGTTTAGTTCTTGAGTTAGACTACATTGTAAGTTGACGACAGTCATAAGTAACTGCAATGATTGAAAGGTAATCACTCAGTCAAGGTAGCGGGTTCATTAATTCAGTTTTTTGAATTAATGTCATGGAAGCGTAATTTCCAATGCGGGCAGACATAAATAATCACCCCAATTAGAATGTAGAAAAAATGGACTTCAATGCATACTTAGGTTCAATTCCCTTGAGGTAAAGAGACAGGATTCAGAGAAGCATCACGAACAGATCTTGATAGAGCTTCTTTCATTTTCGGTATATTTCTAAACAAGATTATTGCAGCATCAGCTATAATTTGGACATTTAAACGTTAGGATTCTTATCTGAAATGTCACCTGAGCATAAATCACTGGAATCACTCTCGAATCGAATCACTCTTACATTCAGAAACCAACCATCAAGAATGAAAGGGACCTCGCAATCTCGCAAACTTTAAATCGAAATATACGAAAAACAGCATTTCTAACAAAAATTAAACTACACGTTTCTGCTCCATTAGATAGGTATAGAATACATATAAACACGCAGCTGTACAGAAGACATGTTCTAGAAACGGTAAATAATGGAGAGAAGCATCATTAAGCAAAGGCAATTTCTGTGAAGAGGATTCAAGAGTAAGAAAAAAAGCTGACACTCAAAATTTTCAACCCCAATAAAAATTGTGACGAACTGCTTTCAACTGTGTGAAAAACTTTGTGTCGATGTTCTTCCGTTATAACTCATTCCCATAAACCTAATCTACAGAAGCGTGAACAATCGATCTTAATGCGAAATTGAAATATTTCCTATTAAAACTTAGACACGATCAAGCTTCATCTGCTTGCTAGAACTTGCTCTAATTTCACCATATGTACGAGTATACAGTTAGCGACGAAATTATTCGTACACCCCTCATCTTTCCAAACTTTCTAGTATTACTCAAAAACTATTTTTGCCACAGGCACAAGATTTTCACAGGGAGAGAAGCACATATTAGTGACAATAATATGAAGTTTCTAGCCGAAGACATGATAAGCCGAACTCATGTCTTCGGCCCTGCGATGCCAGGAGTCCGTATGGTAGTTCAATTTGAAACTCCTAAGGAAGTTCAAAGAAGACTTGTGACTCTGAGATGGATTCACAAAAGTAAAAAAATTTAACTCAATCTCTGCAACAGCAGCAGGAAATGTAAGTGCTGAACTTTCAGTTACGCTTGGTATAATTTGTTTTCATAACATTTTTACATCCCCATTTTCATTCGTAGCTAGTTGTTAACTTTCAAATTCAGTCAGAGCCTTGGTACAGGGGTACAAAAAAAACAAATATAAAAGTTCAGCGTTACCAATCATTTGAAGCTCCACTTTAGTGCACGCATTTTGTCGAAATACGATTTTTTTCCTCGCGTGGGATGTTGATTCTGATTAATTTTGCTATCGAAAATAGTTTATACGTGATATTCTGAATTATTGCTTCATATTTCTTAGTCCCAGCTCATCACCGTTTCAAAATAAAGCTATCTGCTGCAAAACAGTTAATTTTAAAAGAGCTTATAAACTCAAAATCGATCTTTTCGTCTTCTACAATTTCGTTCAATTTCATGCCAACCTATTTCTTCAAACTCAAAGCCATCACATAGTCAAGTTCTTTACCTTAAATTCACTATCCCTGACGCCCCTGTTATTGTTGGCCTCTTGCAAGAGTTTTCTGTTGAATATTTTCTTTTGAATGCTGGTTGCCGTCTTCTTGGACGACGCGCTGGTGGTGAGGTCAGAAAAGGTAGGCGAGGGCGCGTAGCCAGATGGGGTGGTGTTGTTGTAGATCTGCGTGGAGTCTTTGCGGGGCAACACTGAGAATGAGCCTCGGGAGATGGTGGCCATGAAGCTCTTGCGACGCGGCTCTTCGTCTGAATGTAGGAACGGCGTTACGTCATGAAAATGGAGGAAACTCAAAAATTCTCGTTCAATTTATTAAAGGTGCCGCGGTTTGTCGACTAGATGCCAGATCGGACAATGAATCTGAATTTAATAAGCACTCATCCGGCATCCCGCAAAACAATACAATATGCAAACTGAATTGAGACGAGTTGAGTTATGAATGAAATCTCCAGGGTTGGTGTCTAACAAGAAATAACCAGCCAATACCAGCAAACTTTCAGAAATAGCGCAAGAAAGTATCTCAAACCAATTTTGATAAATGTAGCAAGTAAAATGGGTTTTCGTGATAAGAAACGCACGAAAAATTCAATGGGAATTTTCAACCTCATGATTGCTTGAAGAGGGAAATTACTTTCGAAATGGTATGATTTCAGATAAGACGGAAATTACACTTACACATAAAGTACAATGATTCATCAATCAGGTTTTCTAGAAGATTAATGCTGATATATTGACGCATTTTTTTAAGGTGTCGGCGACAAATCATTTCCTAAAAGCAACATCGTTTTTGAAATTAATACGAAGTAACGATAACTTATTCATACCGATGTTCTTTAAAAATAGATAAATCACAATGCGTTTCAGAGAACAGCATTTTCAAGCCACCTGTATAATTTTAAACATACTCACTTGAACATTTTTCTACGTACAATATGACACATAAAACTGGTCGAAGATAAGAAGTTATGACCCAAATTCTGCTACGGGCTACTTATTTCGTACTATGAATGAGATAAGTTTTTTTCACCACTCTATGTATATACTTAAAAACGAAGAAAATTCCCAGGAAATTAATCATATTTAATTGGAAAACGTTTCGGAGTCCAGCTCCATCATCAGTTCAAAAATAAAATTCATTATGTCTGCAATAAAAGAAGAAACAAAAATGTTATAGACAGTCATTAAAACAGATCTCGAAAACAAAGACAAAAATAAAAGCATGTCATAAAAAATAAACGACAAAATTGCTATTTAGTTACTATTTGCAATGGGTATGAACTATCGGTATTGTTGAGGGCCGGTTTTCGTTTAAAAATATGTAACGACTCTACATATTTTTACATCACGCAGAACAATGCAACGTACCGATATCCTCCAAAGACTTCAAAATCTTAGATTCCGCTTTAACTTCATAAGACCTTAGGATTTTAGAGTCGTTACATATTTTTAAACGTAAACCGGCCCTCAACAATACCGGTAGTTCATACCCATTGCAAATAGTAACTAAATAGCAATTTTGTCGTTTATTTTTTATGACATGCTTTTATTTTTGTCTTCGTTTTCGTGATCTGTTTTAATTACTGTCTACAACATTTTTGTTTCTTCTTTTATTGCAGACATAATGAATTGTATTTTTGAACTGATGATGGAGCTGGACTCCGAAACGTTTTCCAATTAAAAATGATTAATTTCCTTGGAATTTTCTTCGTTTTTAAGTTTTTAATCACGTTGCGACTTAAGCAAACTACTGACCCGTTCAGATTTATTTACTCTATGTACATAATGCATCTTGGTCTTTCGCATTTATTTTTGTAAATTTTCTACGCGAATATGGTCGCTCAGTTCTTTATTATTTAAAAAACGGTTCATATTTTCCAATTCAAAATTACCACAACATTGACTAAAGTAGAACAGCGCGTAATAAATTCATGATTATTAATTTCAATCCAGTATGAATTGAAGATAAAGTGGCCGCTTACTTATTTAATCATGAAGAAAGACTGGAAAATTGTTATGCGTTTTCCAAAAACCTCCGATGTTTCACTCGCACGCTTGACATTTTCAGGCGCAGTCGTTCATCAAGACTCCCAAGAACGACCGATGTCTCCAGAGGCTTAAAAACGGACATTTGCAACATGCGACAAATACAAGAACACAAACTCACCTGGCTTTTTTTCTGACTGTTCAAGCATTTCTCGCTCCTTGTCAAGCTTCTTCTGCTCAGTTTCTCTGAGCTTGTCCATCTTCTTTTGCATCTTCTCTGATTTCTGCAGTCTCACCTCCACCTCTTTCTCAGCTTTCTCTTTCATTTTCTTCACTTTCTGTAAAACAAGAAAAGTTTAAACCTTTTCTGACTCGACAATAAACATGGATCGGTAAAGGCATAACATACTTCAGCAAATTTCAACGCATAGTTCAAATTTAGTTCGTATTGAACACACAATTGCACTGATTTGAAATGGAACTATTACACATCTAACAAAATAATTTTTAAGCTTATTTCTACACTGAATGCCAATGAACGTGAAAATTTGCGTACTTGAATAGATTGCAAAGAAAACTTCATGTATGCAAGTCTTTATAAACGTAAACCTTACATTTTAAATGACTACGAATAAAACTAGGTTTCAACTTTTTGAACAAACCCTTTGCATGAAATTATTTTCGTTTGAAATAAATAATGCAACAAGCAAGGTTGTAGACAATGCTTTACGTTTAATTTCAGTTTGAGGTAAAAGGTTGTAAAAATCCCTTCCTTAATTACTCAGGTAAAAGTTAATTAATGGTGTGGAGTGAACTTCACAACGATGGGACGAAAACAAAACGTATCGGAAGGGTAAAAAGGGGCTATTGCATTTGATCCGGCTAAGGAGCAGACAAAAAAAGAAGTAGCTGAATTTGCAAGTGATTCATGTCACGCGGTTATGCAACACTGAAAACAATCCGGTGCATTCGGAAATTCAAGGCATAATTTTGTTCAGAAAAAATCTACCCGAAAGGGACCTCGTGCTCGTCCCGAATTGTCGACCCCGCAATCTCTTTGCATCACAGATTGAACTACTGCGAAACGTCAATGATTGCCCTTCTCCTGGTGTTTTTGAACGAACTCTTCGAGTGGAAATTCATGTAGTGAATATATGGAACAGAATGGATCATAAACGGTCGATGTTAACCTCTAAGCACAAGACCCCTCATTTAAACTGGGACCAAAAAACACGCAAATTGGATTGTATAGTGGTGGAGAAGCGTCATGTGGTCAGAAGAATCACGATTATGCCTCTATAGCAATTATGCCCGCCGTCGCGTTCATCGATTACCTCATGAAGCCTTCAACAAAGTCCGCGTGCAAGGGGCGGTACAAGGAGGAAGGTCTCATGTTCTCAGACTGTTTCAAGTATACAAAAGTAGGTTCTTAGGCATCCGGCAAACCTAACTAGCATGGTTACATTGAGCTGCCAGATAATCAAGTTTTGAAATGTTCACAAAATTTGCATGAAGAAAGATATGTTGCTCTGCTTATCTTCCAGGATAATAAATTTCAGGCGCTTTGGGCTAGAACTATCATTTATGGGCTCGCCAGCCGTTCAGGATACGTCGGGCATTTAGGTAAGCAGTCAAGTCTCCAGACATGAACCCAATAAAGAATTTGTGGAACCATCCAGAAAGACAAGTTAGACGTCGAGGAGATCGACTGCAGCAGCACTACAAATTCAGTTGACGCAGGAGTGGTTTAAAATAAACCATATGTTAATCAGGACAAGTATAGACCTAAGCCTCACAGAATTGCCGCTATTATTCGCGCTCGTAGAGGTCCTACATCACACATAATTATCATGGGACAAATTCTGTGTCCGAGGAGTTTATTTGTTTTCTATCAAATTTACATCTATAAATTATTGTTTGATCAAGTAGTTCATAACTGCCGACAAGTTATTATGCATTAAAGAGCTCACAAACGATTTGTAGACTCCTCGTAAAATGATCGAATTTAAAGTTAATCGATTACATCAAAGCTGCTTTCAAATAAAGAAAATTTATTTGAACCAGGTCATCTTTCAGTAGCTAGTGCATGAAGTCCATGCAATGAAATGAAGGGTAAAATACTCACTCAGATAAACTTACTAGTTTTTGCAATCATTGTAGGTGACCGAAGAGCAGAGGTGAAGTGTTATTTCGACAGATAGTATAAATAAAAGATGCAATATCGATCCAAAATATTCAACGTATGTTTTCCATTTTCCACTACAATTTCCAAACAAAAATGAGTCCATACATGAACAGAAAAGGTCACACCTAAACACAGTCAAAAGAATGATTACAAAAATAGCTAAAATATTAGAAACCTGCCGAGAAGAGTAACTCACAGACGCATCTTTCGCTTGCTGCTTGGCGGCGGCAGAGTCGAGGAAGCGGAGCACCTCCTGCTTGCCGGCGATGGCGGCCAGGTCTTTGGGGCTGTGGTACTGGTTGTCCAGCGCGTACAGGTTAGCCCCAAAGTTGACGAGGAAGGTGACGCACTGCATGTGGCCTTTGGCAGCCGCGCAGTGCAGCGACGTGTTGCCGAAGTTGTCGCACTTGTCGGGATCACCTCTGACCGAGACAAGTCTGGTGTTATACTTCAAAGTACTGGTAACCTTCAAATTCTCATTATTAGCTTTACATATGTACAGGATTTTGGTGGTTCAATCACCATAATGCTTAAATTCACGTGTCTACACCTCGCTGTGTTGCCATTTAGATACCTGGGTTCTGACTTACAGCTCGAGTGAGTCGGGACCTAGAGAATGTACTTTTTATCAGTAGCCTCTTAGTTCAGCACAACATTTTCCTCACCAAATGGAACTAATAGCGTGTAATTTCAGTTAAAAATGGCGTTTTATGTATAGTCGAATACTCGACTATAACAGGAACCAGCGCGCTTTCTCTAAGCTACGTACCATCAGCGAGTATTTGTATTTAAAACAACCGTATTTGTATGCATAATCGAAGTACTCGACTATGACGGGCACCAGCGCGGTTGTCATCTGACTGGACACACCTGTGCATGCAGACCACGCTTCTGAACTGATCAATAACGTCGCTCGACCACGCTTCCCAGCGCTCAATAATGAAGCAAGAGTACAGGCATGGAGCGTCTAATATTGATTTTCCGCGCCAAATGCCGCTATACTGACAAACTCTACGCCAGCATTTTAGGATTATCGTTGTAGAATTTAATGTTTAGTAGAGATCTCCAAGGTGTTGTTAAAGTATACACGGCAAATTATGATCAAATAACACATACTTTAATGTAATGATAAATAAATAATGATGCAATGATCAAATGCCACTTATTGATGGAAACGAAATCCACATGTGTTGATAACTTTATCGAAGTGCTCACATGCGTCGACCATATACATTACATGAAATATTCATGACTTTAAATAGATAGAAACGTAGAAAATTAGGATACGCTAATAGCGTGACACGGGGGTACATATACACAGTAGTTAGATAAAAGTCTCATTATAGTTTCTGCATCAACACTAATTTAGCATCCGTAGAGGATGTGGTGAACGAGAAGAGTGACAGTCCGGTCAGAAGCATGGTGTGCTCCAGACCTCAACGCTGACGGGAAGGAAGTACAACAATGCCGCCCGAAAGCAATGAGACACTCTGTGTGGAGTGTGTGTGTGTGCATACAAAAATTGTATACGCTCCAAGAAATTAATGCTTCATTGCGTAGATATACAGGAAGCACAGAATAGAATTGTTGTTCACTCTCCAAAGCACTGCTATCGATACAGGAAAATATTAGTAGCATGAATCGTAGCATGACATTTTGAGGAACTTAACTGTAAAATAAAATCGTGTGCGTATGTATGGGCTCACGCACCTTTTGATAAGATAACTACGAGCATTCATGTACAATAGAAGCTGAATAACTAATTACCTGGAATGTAATGTCTGAACACCTGGCACCCGCGAGCAGCAATGAACGCCAAGCCTGCAACTTTAAGCTACACGTGCACAGTACTTCAAAACTCTGACGTGGTCACTCCGTAATCAAACATTCTCTCCTTCCGTACATCGATCATTTTGATTGTCAAGAATGAGTCGAGAATTACAACGCTGCTAATAGTAACCTCATATTAAGAGAAACTAGCGCTAAATAAGCGTTCAATATCAAGCATGTTGGAACAAATTTTAAACCCCTTCTTGCACAACTTTCAATAGAGTCGAATTTCAATTCACAATATCCCGGCGAAACAACGATGAAAATTCAGAAAATCTCAGCGAAACACGAACGAAAATTCTGAAATTCCCAACATAAGCACGACAAAAATTCAGAATATCTCAGCGAAACACGAACGAAAATTCTGAAATTCCCCCAAAAAAAACGACAAAAATTCAGAATATCTCAACGAAACAAGAACGAAAATTCTGAAATTCCCAACAAAAGAACGACAAAAATTCAGAATATCTCAACGAAGCAAGAACGAAAATTCTGAAATTCCCAACAAAAGAACGACAAAAATTCAGAATATCTCAACGAAACAAGAAAGAAAATTCTGATTATCTCAACGAAACAACGACCAAAATATATCTCAATGAAACGATGAAAATTTAGGATATCTCACTAAAACAACGATGAAAGTTCAGAATACCTCAACATCTCAACGAAACTACAAAAATTCAGAATTTCTCAACGAAACAACGTAAATTTAAAATACCTAAACGAAACGACGGCGAAAATTCAGAATATCTCAACGAAATTGCGTCTGCATCATGACTTCGTCCCTACATCTTGAGGCGTTCAAGGTGTTAATCGTTGAACTGTAGTCCCGGAATTAATATTGAAAGACACTATCACGTAAAGATATGAATCCCAGAGCATGGTTTGTTGAGTCAGTGCAAAATTTCAGTATCCGTAAGTGCGTGAAACTTTCCCTTACGTTGCATTCTGCAATTGTTGCATTCTGCATCAGCCGTAAGCTTACTCAGAAATCAAAACCACAACAGGGAACTATATCACATTCCAAAACGGAGGAGCATGGCATGAAGACGGGAACACCGGCAGCACACGCATCAATAGTTCATTACAGCCTATAGAGTATTACTTAGGAACTTTGCTGCATTCAGTTGTATCTGAACATTATCAACTAGATGACACCGAAAAAGTTCGCTCTATTCTAAGGTCAAAATATTTGACAAAAAATAGAGGAATTCCAAGTCAAACCTAACGTTCTTAAAGATTAATTGCAAGACAAAGCTCGAATTTTGTTTTGACATGTGAAGCTTTCAAGTTTATTTGTATGTAACACGAACCACATGCCTCTATAGCAGTTCTGCTCCACACCACACTCCAGGTTAGCATATCACACACCACACTCCAGGTTAGCATTTCCCACATTCCAGGTTAGCATGTCCCACATTCCAGGTTAGCATGTCCCACACTCCAGGTTAGCACGTCCCACATTCCAGGTCAGCATGTCCCACACTCCAGGTTAGCATGTCCCTCACTCTAGGTTACCATGTCCCTCACTCTAGGTTACCATGTCCCTCACTGCAGGTTACCATGTCCCACACTCCAGGTTACCATATCCCACACTCCAGGTTAGCATTTCCCACATTCCAGGTTAGCATGTCCCACACTCCAGGTTAGCATGTCCCTCACTCTAGGTTAGCATGTCCCACACTGCAGGTTAGCATGTCCCACACTGCAGGTTAGCATGTCCCTCACTCTAGGTTAGCATGTCCCACACTCCAGGTTAGCACGGCCCGCACTGCCCGTCCGGAAGTTCATTGTTCAGAGCTCCGGGAAGTTGAGTGCGGGGACCAGCGGTTGCAGAACAAGGAACTGACGGCTGGTCGTCATGTCACCGCTGTGATATGCTTCCCGATCAAATGAACTATGCACAGCATTGATGGTAGTGACATTCTGCGAGCCAATTGACTCAGCTGTGAACTATAATTATTCCCATAACGCTGGAAAGAACACAGTCATCGTGATGATCTGGGTGAGTGTTGTGGAGGTGCTGCGACGGGCTTACGTATACTTCTCTGTTTCCTGCCGTCCGTGAAGTTGTCGATTATGCAAGTCAGAGCGCGGGATGCGTGGGAAATCCGCAATGATCAATGCGATGGACTTGAACAGAATGTCTTCCGTCAAGGCACGCATAACGAGCATTTAGGTTGACTACGGGACTGTGGGAAAAAAGGAGAAAATTCCGAGACTGTAATCGAGCACGCATGCATCCGAGCGAACATCGCCAGTACAGCTGTCATCTGTGGCTGCTCTGATGGATGATTCGTGCGTCAACCCAAATCTTGAGGCCATCGAAGGACTCCCAATATGCAAAAAATGAGGTGCGAAAATCAACATGATTTAATACGTACTATGAAAATAAAATTTGTCGCACTTTTAATACACTTCAAAACGCAATGAAAGAATTATTGTGCTTGAATTTTGTTTAAAAGCTAACTAAGAAAAATTTCTTTCGACCAAATAGGAGAAATTTATGGAATTGATTGATTGATTATATATTAGTTTTAGTCTCCCTCTACCTCATTAAAGATATTCAAAGAAAAGAAGGATGAAGGCACCATTTAGTTTGGAGTTAAGGAAACGTGGAATCTATGCACGAAGGGTGTTCTCGCAAGGGATCCCGTGCGCATAGAAACATTAAGATAAAAAGGAAGGTTATGAAGAAAAAAAGTTGAAGAAGAAAGCAGTAGGTGCTGAAAAACCGAACAGCATTGAAGCGAAAAAAGATGGTCCTTAATAACAAAACAAAAAATGTTTTACTTCAACAAAAAAAGGCCTACCTATCTCTCAGCTCAGGACCTCACATTTTCCCCCCGGGAGAGCTAATTCCCATAGATACAAAAGTTGTATCCCCCTGAGGGGAGTAATTCATGGAATGAATAAAATCTTCAAATAAGCTGAAACATCAAATCGACCAACAATTTTTTTTCATTTTGAATCTGAGTAGGAACAAGAGCCACACAAGCCTTTGAAGATTAATGAAATTAAATTCCTTAATTGATATCTCCAAAAATTAATGACATAAGGAACTAATGACTCTAAAAACCCTCGATCTGATGAATTAATAATATGAAAGGCCCAATCCATTGATAGTTGCTGGTAACTACGAACAGACAATTAGAAACTTTGTCATGATGTGGTCACTCCGCGAATTGACGCCCTAATTAAGCGTGGGAGAAACTGAATTACTCGGGTCTGAAATTGAGGCGCCCGAACGAACAAGAAATTTTTATATATCAAATATTTTCTACAGAGAAATACACTGGCATCGCAATGACTGGCCGTAAGTTATAACTTTGACATCCGGAAGTTATAACTTTGACATCCGGAAGTTATAACTTTGTCACGTAAACTCAGTATTTCCCTACATTGTTTCACGTTTCTTAACAATTATGGTTAGAGACTGTGGGGGCGAAATAATACAACACGTTGATTATTAAATCGCCAGATTCCACATTTCTAGGCCTCATACAATTCCGAAAATTAAACTATTTATAAACAATAGTATATAACAGTTAATAATATATCTAACACCCCGCCCCAAATAATTAATGGAAAAAATATATAGGAACATGTATAATAAATTCGTGAGCACATTTCAGGATATACACACATTAATTCTTTGTTGCATAGCCGTTATTTAAAATTATGGCTTCGAAACGTTTAGAGTAGTTCATTACCAGCTTTTTACAAGTTTCGGGTGTAATCTTATTCCATTCTTCAACGCAAAGTTCTTTGAGTTCAATGATGATATTGGGACCTCTCTTTAGAATCTTCAATTCAATTCCCGCAACAGATTTTCGATCAGATTCATGCCCGGGGATTGACTTGGCCATTCTAAAACGTTATTTTCTTCATCCTCAACCATTCCTTGATTTCGTTTGCAGTATACTTTGGATCGTTGTCTTTTGGAAAGTCCATCCACGTTACAATTTTAGCAAACGAGCTGATGGTAAGAGTTGCTCTTCCAACATTTCACGATACTTCCTACCATTCGTGGTTCCTTCAATGATGTGAAGTTTACCTATTCCTGATGAGCTGGAACATTCCCACACCATGATTGAGCCACCTCCAAACTTAACAGTGGGTATGGCGCACATTGGTTTATACTCCTCGTTTTATTGCCTAAAAACATAGTTTGTGCTTTTTCTCCCAAATAGTTAGATTTTGGTTACATTTGACCACAGTACCGAGTTCCAATACGCTGATGGTTTGTTTAAAAAGTCGTTGACATACTTCAACCTGGCCTTTACGTTTCTGGAGAAGAGGTGTCCTACGAGGGTTGCGGAAGCGAAGATCTTCACGGCGTTGTGGCCTGCTGATCGTAAGCTTGCTGGCTTCGAGTCCAGATGCCTTGAGATCATCCTTCAATTCTTTACGAGTAATTTGAGGCCTCTGCACTCATGTTCGGACCAATTTTCAAACAGCACGATCGTTAATCTTCAGTGGACGGCCAGTTCGAGGCTTGCTGAGAGTTGTGTTCCGGCATTTCCATTTACGTATTATGGTTCCAACCGAGGCTATAGGAACACATAGTTGCGCGCATATTTTCCGAAATCCTAAACCTTCATTATAGAGCTCCACAAAACGTTCGCGTAGGTCTTGGCTGATGTCCTTATTCATACCCATGCTCACGACCTTTCAGAACGAGAGCTGCTGTACCAATGACACGTTATTGAGATGAATGCAGCCGAAAGTTCGGTTGTTAAATTATAGAACATATTAGAACATTCTGCAATAATTCCACAATAATTTTAATGTACAATATCGAGAAAAAATCAGGTGCCGTAAACTTTTGTTCACGTATTTATTATACATGTTCCCATTATTTTCTCCAATAAATGTTTGTAAGTATCAGATATATTATTAGCTTTCTTAATACTGTTGTCTATAAATACTCCAATTTTCGTGATTGTACGTGGTTTAGAAATGTGGAATCTCGAGATTTAATCAACGTGTTGTATTATTTTGCCCCTCACTGTAGGTACAAATATAATCACAGTTATTCCTTTTACGAGTTTGTATAAATTGAAATACAGCCTAACAATTTAGCCACGACTGATTTCTGAGGAAGCACCTCGAGGCATCTAGGCAACAGCACCTCGAGGCATCTAGGCAACAGCACCTCGAGGCATCTAGGCAACAGCACCTCGAGGCATCTAGGCAACAGTCCCTCGAGGCATCTAGGCAACAGCACCTCGAGGCATCTAGGCAACAGCACCTCGAGGCATCTAGGCAACAGTCCCTCGAGCCATCTAGGCAACAGCACTTCGAGGCATCTAGGCAACAGCACCTCGAGGCATTTAGGCAACAGCACCTCGAGGCATCTAGGCAACAGCTCCTCGAGGCATCTAGGCAACAGCACCTCGAGGCATCTAGGCAACAGCACCTCGAGGCATTTAGGCAACAGCACCTCGAGGCATCTAGGCAACAGCACCTCGAGGTATCTAGGCAACAGCACCTCGAAGCATCTAGGCAACAGCACCTAGAGGCATCTAGGCAACAGCACCTCGAGGCATCTAGGCAATAGCACCTCGAGGCATCTAGGCAACAGCACCTCGAGGCATCTAAGCAACAATCCCTCGAGGCATCTAGGCAACAGCACCTCGAGGCATCTAGGCAAAAGCCCCTCGAGGCATCTAGGCAACACGATAGCGCAAGCGTACATCAACCTAATCCACACAAATTTGGTAGCAAATGTATTCATTACATGAGGCCTCTAGAATCATACGGTACCAAGCGCCCAATACACCTAGCGAAAATGAGTTATGAATTCCGCTGTCATACCCAAATTTTCCTTTGTCTGGAGAGTTAGTCGTAGGTGCAGGAAGATAGCTTCAAAATGTCGAATAAGTTGCTGAGATGCGATGTTTTCTAAGCCGCCGAACTTTGATGCCATTTTCTGACTTGATTAGAAAGCGGCGCTTGGCACCGGATGATTCTACTGGCCTCATATTGTATCTCGCAGACTCTTTAAAGTTTAATCTTCAGAAGAACCAGAGCACCAACTTCGCTGCACTTTTTTCAAATCCTGCTGAACTACGTTTTCGTGAGCTCTCTGCTTTTTACTCACGCACAATATTTTTCTTTTTTTTTAATGAAGGATTAAAATTTTGCTTTTTGCCTTCTAAAATTTTATTTCAATAATGTTTCAAAATAATACGGAAAGCATTGGTTTGTCGCCGTTTATATCTTCTTTTTGGTACTTTCGCTTGATTGAAAAGTATGTTCAGTATTGTATCAGTTCAAAAAAATCAACGAAAGATGTTTCATTCCAATAAAGTTTCACTACATGACTCTTACCATAAAGTGTTTGATTTTTAATGTCCTATAATTAGTGCCAGTTTAAAAAGACGGTACACGGTCGAGCCTGTATCCATTTCAATCACTTGAATAAATAGAGAGTTGTGGCAGACTTCTTCCTTTTCCCAGCTTGAAGAAACAATGGCGTATAATACTGGTATCGAACGCACGACCTTCCACTCGATGGGTAAATGCGCCAACCACTACAGGCCAGTGACCAAAATTATTCCATTTCTTGAGCAGAAAAACTTTAATATATAAAAAACACTTAACAGCATCAATGAACAAAAACAAACCACTTTTTTTTAGCGAATCGCACTTTCCCGAACTTTTCCGAAGCGTGACATTGCAAGACTGTTTCGATGAAGAAATATTTGGCTCTAAAGTTGGACCAGCAATCCGGCTTGTCGTCCCAAAGATGAGGTGTTGAAATCCAACTCTCGGCCATCTCCTTACACCGCAAGCGCGCACACGCGAGAAAGCTAGCAGCGAGATCACTGTCAAATTTGAGTTCCTCACGTCTTTCACGCCGAATCAGGCAAAGAAATCGAATCGATTTTGTCGAAAAGATTGTAGAATGAGACCACGTGTCAAAACTCCAAGGAGTGAAGAAACATTTTTAATGTCTAATGGAAACTAAAGCGTATAATTCAGTCCTTTCTTAACGAAGGTATGGCATTTTAACTTGAATATGTTTAGTCCCCAACAATTCAAAATGTACTAAATTTAACAAATTAAAACACAGTGCATGTCATGTTTTGCTATTAACATGAAAATTTATAAGATCGTCATTATAGGTAATCAATGCTGGAATAATCTTGCAAGTAGCTTCACCACAATGACAAAGTCGTTGGTATGATTTTGAACGAAGTCATTTATAACTACCATCATATACCGAGCTAAAATGATGCTAAGCAAGAGCCCTGTGAGATGCAAAACAGTTTTATTGAACAAACAAAATATAATTCGGGTTTTATAATTCTAAACACGTTGCTAACATTTGTGCGGTTGCCACGGTTGGTTAGATTGTGAGTTCATATATGGAAAAATAAATCAATTTTTATCTTTTCTTAGAAGTATAAATGCTATAATTGCACGATAACATATTAACTGGCCATCTAAAATCAACGGCGAAAAGGTAGTAAAATAATGTAAATGCAACATATTTATTGCAGTACGTAAAGAAGAAATATACCTTGCGTGTAGTATACATGCGTACCCCTACGTAGTCAACGTATTAAGTGACAGGGTCGTAGTATCAAAAAATATCTTTACCTATAGTTATTCTCATCAAACTAATCGTGTACAAGAGTTGAAAACTGGAGCATGACTCTAAAAACGAGTCGCACATCAATCCAAAATTGATGACGGAAGCATGACGTTAAACAAGGAATCGGACGTTATTCAAAAGATTAAGCAAAGACTGAAGCATACCATTTAAAAATAAATCACCTATCACTCCAAAATTCAGCACGTTTGATCGTTTTCACTTGAGCACTGCACTTATAGAATTTTCATGATATACTTTGAAATATGGTTATTTAGAGCAACAAAGTAACACTGAAAAAAAATGCAAACAAGCCATGAGAGCCCAGATTGTTTAATAGAGCCATACGGAACTGAACCACTAACAAGGAAGAGGAATAACGCTGGAAAAATGAACATTCACAAAGAAATTAAAAAACACATTGAAAACAGAAACAAGCGTGAAGGTTGGAATAAATAAAAGAAAACAGATACCAGAAAATAGTACCAAACTCGGGAAAAGAGAACAGAGAAGAAATTAGCCAAAGAGAACAAATTAGTCAAAGAAAACAAATATGAGTAGAAAATGAAACCAAATCCTCAAAAAACAATGCATGTAGATACAGGTTAGTGAGACAAAAACATGCAAATAAACTAAAAAAATACCACAAAAACTTCGAAGATCGAAAAATAAGCAATAAAGCATTGCAATGAAACATGGAATGCCTCAGCAAGAGCAAGAACGTGTCACAAAAAACCAGGGGATACCAGACGATTAACAAGAAAGTATTACAAAGACACAGATCACCAGAACATGAAAAAATTGAAGTAAAAATTAGGAACACCAGAACTTCAGAAAGAAAGCACCACAACACAGGACACCAGACCATCAGAAAGAAATCCCCACAACACAGGACACCAGACCATCAGACAGAAATCACAACAACACGGGACACCAGACCATCAGAAAGAAATCACCACAACAACACAGGACACCAGACCATCAGACAGAAATCACAACAACACGGGACACCAGACCATCAGAAAGAAATCACCACAACAACACGGGACACTAGACCGTCAAACAGAAATCACAACAATACGGGACACCAGACCATCGTAAAATGGTCACCACCACAACACGGGACACCAGACCACCAGAAAGACACCACCACAAGGCAGGACACAAGGAGATGGGCAGATAGCGACTCACCCCCGGCTGATGATGAGCCGGAGGGCCTCCAATTTGCCCTCGAAGGCTGCCCAGGCAGTAGGTGTCATGCCGGCCTCGTCCGGCGCGTTGCAGTCGCGCTTGGTGGCGTGCGACAGCGTCTTGAGGTAGCCATCTTTGGCCGCTCTGCCCACAACAACAACTTATTTAACAAAGACACAGCCCTCTTTGAACAGAAACACATTTAAGTCCTCATTTAACAGACGCATTAAAGTTTTCATTTAACATAAACCCTTGAAGTTCTCATTTATGGAAAACATATTAAAGTTCTCATTGAAGAAAACACATTAAAGTTTGGTTTTTACAAAAACACATTTAGTCCTCATTTAATAAAAACACAAAAAGTCCTCATTTAATAAAAACATATAAGAGTCATTGAATAACCACCGCGAAACAATGGCGACGCATTGAGGTTACTCAGACTCCGTGATTGTGTTTTGTGATGTTGGAGTCAGCAGTGTAATTCATGATGTCCATTGAATTGGAGTTTCTTTTTCCTGGCATCTTATTGGAAAGGCGCAAGACTGAAAATGAATAAGCAATTCCACAACTTTTGCATTTACTAAGAAGAAGTACCATCAATTTTTTCATAGATTAAGTATACAGTACCGCCCACATCTTATAACTAGAAGTTCAGCATCTCACTCCAGGCGTTCCAGGCCTCATTTCGGGAAGAGAGATTCGTCACATTATTATATATATTACATCTCAGTTCCCGTGTTTCATGATCTTTAAGTCATTGCGTATCTGCGAAAATCTTACTCACTTCTACAGTATAACTTGGCTCTGATGAACAAACCGCTCAGCCAGCACGAAAGCTTACAACCTACGCTTACGAGTCACTTTAAATACGTGGTAAATATGCGTACATCAACTTAATTCGAAACTCACTTAACGTGTTGCTGAGCTCCTTGAAGGACACTGTCGAAATATGAAGTATTAAAGATAGATAACAACCATGTGTAAATGATATAAATTATTTGCCCCCTCGACCGGTAGCTGAGATAACACAGAGTTAGGCAACGTACGTGTAAACAATGTTCCCTCCCATTGTTCGCTGGCGTGATTACTTGCAAGCAGAATGTTGTTTCTCGAAGCCAGTTACGAAGGATTAACACTGTCCAACCAATGTTGTTAAGTATAGGATGTTCCTGTGCATCTGTCCACCCGCTGCATGCGACAACATGCCGTGCCCAGCCACAATACACTTGTTTTTATCGCCTAGTCACGGCCAGCCTCCTCAAACAGAGCCAAAAAAACAAATGCACAGGAGCACTTGATCAACAGTGACAAAGGCACACTTCGTGAAGCACATCAACCACTGGATTAAAATGTTCCTACGATCTTTTCGACGACTTCATCTTGGGGCCTGAACCGAGGAATCAGCCAGCCTCGAACAACGACTTAGACGCTACAAGAAATTATGCAAAAACTGCTCACAAACTTCATTCCGATTTCTATAACGAGACATAGCTGTTCCGTTGAGCACGTGGAATCCAGTGACCCACATGCGAATCAAACTTCGATTCCAAGCACCAGCGAGAAGTTGCTCAATACTCTTTACCTTCTGATAGTCATTACTTCATCATGTAGAAAATGCAAAGTTTTAGACACTGAAAAACGTACGTTCTTACATGCGGTAGTGATTAGATTAGATGAGTTAGTTAAGGTGAGGAAGGATGAAGTCACAATATAGTTAGGAGTAAGAGAACGGAGAATCTATACACAAGGTGCATGTATTCCTACACAAGATCCCATGCGCATAGAAACAGTAAGTTAGGAAGTGAGTTTATGAAACAAGATAATGGTTGGAGAAGAAAGTAGTCGGTGCTAAAAACAGAAAGAACAGTGAACCGGAAAATAATGTCCGAAAACAAAAAAACCTATGTTATTTCAACAAAAAGACGGCCTCTGCTCGGGATCTCACTACTACTCCCTGATGCACTAATTCCCATTGATACAAAAGTTGTATCCCCTCCAAGAGAACACGACGTAGTTAGAAAATAAAACCAAGTCAAGAGGAATGTTGGGTTGATACGAACATTTTACGCAGTTTTGCATATTTTTGATATCACATTTCTGCTTTGTTACAAATATCACTGAGCTCATTACAACGGCATGTCATCGGCATCGGCTCATTCCTCGCCCAGTAAAACCTGCAGCGAGAGAAAAACAGCAAATATTTTTAAATTGTCCATGAACGTAAACTATAACTTCACCACGAATGAAGCTGATTGGTAAATTATGGTGAGTAATGAAGATTAGTGTACAATTATCCTATTTTTCTCATTCAATTTCAAGTTGAGGCTTGGAGAAATTTTGCAAAGTGAAACAAAAGCGACGGTCCAATAGCCGCAGCAAAACTCAGAGTACGGATATTAATTCGAGTAATGCATTTCGAACAAAGAAAACACTCGAATCCGCCATTCTCTCAATTGTTTATTTTTCATTCTGTAGAAAAGAAGAAATAAAACTCCGAATGTATAGTTAAAAAACGTCTCATAGAATGAAGAACTACTAGGCGATGATGATGAACGTTGACAATTTTATGTTGTATTAGCTCCTTGAAAACACTTCTTTCCAAGGCCTCTTCATCAAAAATGGCGGTTCAGAATTAAATTGCTCACTTATTGTGCTTGAATCAGCTCAAATAACACGTTGGTAGAACCGCAGAAAGCTCATGTAGATAATTACTATCACACACAACCCTCCGTGTCTGTCGTTTATAACAAGCTTGCTTTCAAACGCGAAATAATTCGTATTAATGTCTAAGGAAAGCAAACATGAAAAATTACGAATGACTTGAAGTGAACGAAGAAACATTTTCCTCGAATGGATGCCATGCGCATACTCACTCCGCTTTCCAGATGTTGATTAACAAGAGCAATTTAGTATGCTTGAGTGAGCAAAGCAGTCTTGGCTTAGCTTAACATGAAACTTTCGCCCTCTCCGAATCCGAAATTTCTTCCCACCCTACAACAGGGATTATTTTTTGCCCCTCCCACGGGCGGCATTTGGAGACAATTTTACGAGCTTCTTCCAGAAGCGGAGCTCCAAATGTTTGGTATTTTACACCTTGCTCTCTTGATCACTTTCTCTGACCGTTTCCCACGTGGTTCAGCAAGCGCAATTGGGTTCTCCAATGCATTGGTTCCGTTGGGAACGTTTGATCTAAAGTACTTATAGTGTCATTTATTATCAAAAGAAATAGTTTTCATCCAAGCTCCTTAGTCGATGTGAACTCTCAAGTAACATACACCCAAATGTTCTTGAAAATGAATCTGGAGAAGGGTCCCAAAGGAGTAAAAACTAGATGCGGCAGCCATGACTTTACTGAGCATAAGCGTAAAACAGCAAAGATCAATAGAGGACACTAAGTATGTAGTGCGGCCGGCACAGTCCGCCCCCAATAACGTAGCGGCGGGAGCCCGGAGTTAAGAAACGGGCCAGCGCGGTAACCCTCTGCACTCCTCTAGCTCGCTCCAAGAAGTCTGAGCCAATACACGTACCTTTGAAAGAAATTATAATTTTAATAGTAAATTCAACTACTTTGCAGGGAAACTAAACGTTATGCTGAAGCGGCTCACAAAACTTTAGGAAAAGATTTAAGATTACTTTATTTTACGAGCTTGCCGCAGATATACAAAATTAGCCCATACAATGACATTTAGCCGACCAGCTAAACTGGCAGCGAGGCGACAAAAGAGCTTAAGCTTATCTGAGCGTAAAGTTCATAGTTCTATACTCGTATGGCTCAGACAAAAATTAAGTTGTAACATCCGTTCGCACTGGCAATTATCAAGAATAATCGAAGCACTGAGATGGAAAGAGAACACCGCACTGAAATTGCTTCCCAACTCACCATAAAGGACGTGCTTAGAAGGCCGTTCCTCCGTGCAGCAGAGCTCAAGAGACGCACGCCGCCTGAGGAGTGCCGAGCCGTCGCAACGCCTTCACCGTGTGAGGCGAGGACAGAAAGGCGCGGAGTCGCTGCTGGAACTTCGCCATGCTGCGTCGGGCCACGAAAGCGCAGGGCTGCCCCGGCTCCAATCTTCGGCTTGGAGCTTCACGAAGAGCTTACATTTTGATAAATAAGTTCATCTTTTCAAAATCATTGGCATCCCATTCATCGAAGAATAATAAACAAAAGTAGAATTCTTGAAGAAATGTCTTAAATTAAGGTCCCAGGGTAATGACGATGCTGATGTCCCGAAAACCAAGGAGTGCTGATGGAGCCTCCTTTCCTGAGGACCGAGTGCTGAAGCCTCCAGAGTCTGGTATTTTTTGGTGGAACTCGCTTGCGTTCTTAATCTGCAGGTGACTCGAGAAGAAGAACGGTGAAATCAAGAATAAATGTTTCAGAGTTAGGCTTGTTGGTACACAAGCCCAGCACAGGTGTTTACTCTTTCCATAGTGCGGTTTAATTGTTTTAGTGCAATGAAATTAGCTTAGAAATTGCCATCAAAATTAAACTCATAATTTGCCTATGGCTCGTTTTATTTTACAAATGTCGTCTACGTGAGCCCCAAATAACACAAGTAAAATGATTGAGCACCTTGCAATCTCTGTGAGCAGAGATATATTCTAAATCACTTTATCATCAATACACGCATGTAGATGGTCAAGTTATCCGTCTTGATTTGAAATTAATGTAACTCGAAATTAATCCGATAAATAGTATGAACTTGAGATTAAAGTGATAAATAGTATGAAAACACATCGGTATAATCTAGAAAATTCCTTGTGGTTGGATACTACTCAATGAAATCAGTTTAAAAAATCAATCTATTTAAACTGAATTACTTCTACTAGAAAGCATAACTAAAGGACTGCAATGAACTGTCGACACATCACACCGACGTGTTAAAGTTTTGATTGAAGAGAATAAGTTCGATAGTTTTTATGGCATACAGTGAAAAAAAGTACAGGCCAATTGCAATGAATAGGAGTAGACAAAAACGTTTCAAGACATTCAAAACTTACTATAGCGCTATACGCTGAGAAGCTCTGTCCTAAAACGATCAAAATTAACTACAAGTGTGGTCGTCACAAATCAACTCGAGTAAATTTTGGGTCTAGGAATGCTTGATATTTTTCGAAAGCTTTTGCCTGAAAATCCACCAGCCCAAGTCATGAGAGTAGTTAAACTCCATGATATTTCCATTGCCAAGCTCCCCCAAGTGATTGGCAAAGTTCTTGAAGATTGATCGAAAAATCAAGTTTCGTATTCATTGTGTTTGCTAAACCATAGAGAAATGAGTTACTGTGTTGTAACTAGACGGAGGCCCTTGATAGCAGCAGTCTTATCATCAAAGATAAACTCGTTTGCCTCGACCAATGCACACGAAGGCTTCAAAACCACTCCAACTGATGCGGGCCATTAGAAGATATAAACAAAGCATAAATTGCAAATGAAGACAGACTACGCTCTCTTATCTTCAACTAACGTATTCTTTTACGTTTCCTTGGCTGTTACTGAACCATTACAGGTGGCCGCAGCTCATATAACTGTGATCAACAACTAACAACTCATAACTGTAATCATCGATACTTGATTTTATGACCAACATCGGCTTGACTATAAAGACTAGTTGGTGAAGGCGCTGAGCATACTAAGCAGTTTCTGAGGGTACTCGCTCTAGTTACTGAACTCCACACCTTCAGGAGCACTTATTCAATCCACTTGTGTTCAAAAGCTCTCAATATCACCGTTCCTAGTGAAATAATCCTAACGAAAATTATATAAAAGATCGAGAAGCAAATTTCAACAATACCTACATATGGGGACTCTCATTTCAACAAAATTAAAATATCGGGAGACTAATTTCAACAAATCAAAGCTCCCGAAGATAAACTTCGACGAAATAAAGATATCGAGAGGCTGATTCCGACACTTACTTTCCATGGAAATGAAGTTCGAAATTTTAGGCGAAAACAAGATAAAAAGTGAAACAAGACTTTCACGAGTGGTTCAAACTGCGAGCATCACGAAATATAGGAGCGGTCAGCGCTGGAACCATGCGTATTGACACACTGCAATTTAAACATGAATTTTTTGAAATCCTTGATGACGTAACGTAATCGTTATCATGTAGTTAAACACTTCCACAACGTTGATTTCGGTGTACGTATTGGCTCCATACCACGCAATCGTCTGGCAGACGACACTGAAATGATTAAGCTGTTTCAAGAACCGTTTCCATTTTCACGTCTTTATTTGCTTCTTACAGATCTCGCAAGAAAACAGAAACCTCAGTAACATAAGTTCAACAGGGTACGTATAGTTATCAGAAGTTATCCTCATTAATCCCGTTAGGAAGTCATAGCATTGCTGTGTAAAGCCAAGCTATATCGCCGACAAAGACCAAAGTAATACACTTAAGCGCTTGAATTACATTGAACTCACTAAAACAAGGCCCTTTGATGTCCAGATTACGAGCACTGATAGTTGCTTCTTGGCCTTTCGTGTCTGTACTTCGAACGCTATGCAGGCTTTGTGGCATGCATTAAGTACTTTTGGATCAGGGAGGAAATACAAATCTCGAACTATATTGCAGTTAACAGAAGCAAAAATTTTTCTAGAATTTGAAACACCCAGGTCCTTTCTCGATTAAAAGACTTCAATTATAAGTACATACAATATCGAATACATTTGTATTCATGAAAGGGAGACACGCGTAGAATAGCTTTTTGAAAATAATAAACAGTCACTAGAAAATTTGAGTTAGTTGACCAAACCCGTTGATTTGTTTGCTCCCTCGAGAAGTGGGAGTACCAAAAAAAATGGATCAATTTAAACTCAGCCTCCTAATACACTATCTAATTTTTCTGCTCTGTATAATGTGGAGTAGTAACATAGTTTGGGTGAAAGAGGAAAGTACGAGTAGCATCTAGTTTAGAAGGTGATGAAGTCAGAAGTACGAGTAAGCTGCGCACCGTAAGGATATGTCGACCAATACCCTTATAGCACAGAAACATCAATTGAAGAAGTAGTTGGATAATTTGAAGCCTCATGTTAGAATTTAACAATAAAATGACACGACTCCTTCACCACAGCAGGAATGGAATGAGAGAAGGCACTTCTTGGTCCAGAGATCTTCAGTTTGTGACTTGACAATGAAATCACAGACTATATAACAGATGTTTTTTCCGTCTTTACTCGAAGAGTCTGGTACAATTTGAGTCAATCACATCAAGCTCTGGTTAATGCGCTACAAATAGTTAATTTTTTCGGGAACTATTTTGAATATATATTCGAATGTTGGTGGTTAAAAACATCGTTCCTTTTAGAGGAAATTTTGTACAAAGAATCAAAAGGTTCAGGATTTCATATACAAGGAATTGTAAATATTGTTTCTGAGTCATCTGTGGAAATAAATGGAGGGCACGGTCTCAGTCAAGCTCTCTCGCAGCTATCTTTTCAGCCGCACATTGCAGACTCTATGCACATATCCTTGGGCGGCCAAAATCATAGACGCTCCGGCTAAAAAGTTAGATTCGGATGAGATCGACAGGCTGATCGCGTCAGTATAAGTGAAGGCAATAAGCCACCTAGGGCTTGTGCTCGCCCACTACACTTCTCGAAAATGAGTTTAATTCTGGCAACGCGGGACCCCAATCCGAGGTGATGATTCATTGAACTCAGTTGGCAAGGATTGAGAATAATGAACCGATAACGCAAAGGAAACCAGCGATCGCGACTGACACTTTTTGAGTTGATAGCGGTAAATCATTCGAAATTGACAGTAAGAAATTCGAATTAATAGTGGTTACGCACTCGTGATTGAAAGTTATAAAAAAATTCGTGGGATCGTTCGTGATTGAGAATTCTAAGTTTAGAATGGTTGACATTTCAGTCCACAGGATTTGGGATTGACAGCGATCGAGGATTTTGAGTTGATAGTGATTGAGAATCTTGAGATCTTGAATTATAAATTTCAGTTGATGATGTCAGAGAAATCCGAGTCCACACTGATAGAGAAATAAAGCATATTGTACGCTCAATTCAGTCGAAATAATTAATGAGTAAATATTTTTTATAGTCGTAATTTTCACCCTTTCGAGGAAACACTTAATGTCTGCTGGTTTAATGCACACCAAGCGAGTTGTAACTCAGAGCTTATAGAATAAATTGAACTCCAATGCAATGCGAATTTATTCACATACAGGCGAGTATAGCTAACAGCTTTCGGAACGAGTAGGGCGTTCTTTTTTAGAAATGGCGTTCTCGATAAAAAATGCACAGATGAAACAGCTGTGCTTACAAAACAGCTCCATTTAATGAACGATTGGAAGAGATGAATTTTAAAAATTTAGCTCTTAAATGGAGAAGTTGGCTGAAAAGTTTCGTTCACTCTGGAGACATTATTGCTACATATTAAATAGTGACGACAACCGCATCTAGATGACGCGTGATGTAGGTAAGGTCACGGAAGAACACGTCCAGCTATCGTATATATAAGCTCCTACACGTGACTTCGCAGATCACAGCAAACAACACGCACGAGTTCCCGAGCTGGTGCAGTCACCTCGAGTGTAGAGATACGGAGAGTGTTCCTGATAAAGTAGACTTACAGAAAAGACTCAGAAGACACACTTGAAATGAAGCCTTCGGTCTATTTCACAGGACGAGTAATTTGGTTGCTTGTTTTGGTATATTGCTTTCGCTCACTTGGATATCCATCAATCGTTCGTACTATACTGTCGTGCGTGGTGCTGTGTACCTATGAATAGATAGTCTCCCAGCTATTTCATTTTGACTACATGTAGGTAAATCTGAAGAGAAGAAATCAGTCATGATCTACAATGCGAACGGATCCTAGTGCAGATCAACAATTTAAGATATGATTATGAGCTAGTTTAAGCCTCCCTAACTATATAACAAAGGTGTTCCAAGAAGAGGCAGGATGAAAGCACCATTTAGTATCAAGCTAAAGGAACGGGGAATAGAAGCCCAAAATGTACCCCCACACATGATGTCCTTCGCATAGAAACAGCGAGTAAGGAAAAAAGTTCATGAAACAAGATGAAAGTTGAAAAAGAAAGTAACATCTACTGAAAAACGAAGCGGTGAAACGAAAAAAGATGATCCATAACAAATAAAAAACTTATTTTTTCAATAAAAAACGCCCACCAACTCTCAGTTTGGGACCTCGCATTTTTCCCGTGGGAGCCCTAATTTCCAGATACAATAGTTTTAGCCCAATAATTAAAGGAAACCTAGCTCCTCTAGAGTCTAGAGAAACACTCCGCATTCTTCCTCAGTTGAAGTACATCAAGTCCTACCGACTACAAAGCTTACGTCTGAAGTTAATTTTCTAATTATTACTACATTTCGAAAGCGTCTATAACAACACTCGGTGCTCGCGCTTTCCCTTGAACATGGCAACCACCACGGGCGGCTCGCGTGCAGCTGTGTCTCCTGTCTGATATCTGCATCTGGGTACAGGGTCTAGAGAGTGATGGATGGCCAGTAAGGTTAGAGATTTTTTGAGCGTCTGAGACGCAAGTAGGGCACGATACTGACCGTATTGATCATCGAATTTTGCATTCGGCTTGGTATTTAGAACTTCGACCTACAGTGCAAAAAATGTTTGAATCCCAGTAGCTGAGTTTATTCAAAAATACCTTAGAAGATTTGTTCATACACCACACAAATTGCTGATAGGTTTGTTTTTACTCATCTAGCTGTTTAAAAACTTAACGATAATGATCGAAACAGTAGACAAATTACTGAAACAAGCAAATGACAGCGGCACCCAACCTAGTATTTAATATAAGCGGGCAAATGAACACTCCAAAACCACGACTTAAATGAAACTTAACCTCATGATACTGCATATTGTTCAGCGGTCATCAAGGCTCAGGAAAACTACGCAGAGCGCCGCGGTGTCACACTCACGAGGTCATCTTCATCATTGGTAGAAATCGGAGGAATACATTTCGGTATTCTTCAGTGATTTTTCAGAACATAAACTCATACAAAATTTTTTAAGAGCATAGAAAATCAAGGGGAAACACATCGCCCTGCCAACTGGCATTTGGATATAGCTCATAGATGAGAAGCTCGCGTAGTTTTCATTTATAATTACAGAAAATAAGAGATTTTATGGGTACTATATATACTATACGAGTGATAATTAATGGAAAACAACTACTACAGCATGACAAGTCAGCCAAGTAATTACAGTATACACATTCTGAAGGTTAAGTCTCTCGGTGTCCTGGCCAAAAAACTTAAAATAAAGTGAAATTGTGGCGCGTATATTTTATTGGCTTTCCTGCGCAGACATGTTTCTGAAAGCCTACAGTGGAGTTATTATAAGTAAATATTTTTGAGTTTATTTTATCCAAACGTATAGAATTTGTTGAAAAGCGTTCAACAAAAAGTATGGTAGGAACAAAATAAAAATGAAACAAGTCATTTTTGAATCCCGTTTCGGGGGATATCCTGTATATTACAACTTACAGAAACAAAATGCGACCTTATGGGCAGTATACCAATCAAACAAAAAGTACATGAAAGAAAAATGGTACTCACAAATTTCGCCAACTCAGCTTACTCTAAACGTTTTATCTTGATGAGTGCCAGTAAAGATTAAACTTTCAACTCAAAAGTGAATTCAGATAGGGAAACCTACCTAGTACACAGTTCAAAGCAATGGTTTGTCTCTTGCCTTTAATTCATCTTTGCTGTATTCTACATACGATAGTTTTAAACTTTACGGTGATCAGTCAGTCATGCAAAAGCAGCTAATGTGTTTTTGTTCCATGCTTTTCTTTAACTCACCGCAACTCATTTTGCATCCACAGCCAAATAAATCAGAGATGACATTTTGCGCTAGCTACGTAAATTCTACGAGCCACTCTTTTAGCCGCTCACGAATGAATGCAATTACCTTGTGCGAGGACAAATCGCTACAACATGGCACAGGACGTCCACTTCAAACAACACATCACCTCAACACACCAATTCGCGCACCGTGACCGATAAGATCAAACCGCCTCTTCAGCAGAGGGCGCTAAGTTCACTCAGGTTTTGCGAACTTCTCGACACCAACAGCTCACGTCAACACCTGAATTGAACGTGCGTGTGACTCTCCCACGCCCTCACCTGCGTAGTTGCGCCACGGCTGCCGACATGTTAACAACCCGCACAATTACGCTTTTTGAACTTCCGTTCTGGAATTATCACGGAATAGAAAAAAATTCGAGTCCTGTTATCGCGTAAACTTCAATGCAGCACTTCGTCCATTCTGTCAGGACGGAAGTAATTTTTCAACTTTGGCAAGTTGGCGCGATGCACTTACAGAGGAGGTTTAAAGTAGAGTTTGTAGATCCAAAATACCCGTATGTCTTTGTGAAGTTTCTCTTTTCAGCAGGCGACTTTCGCATTGATAGCCAATAATAAATAAGCAAGTACAAAATGAATAAGAAGAAATAACTACAGAAGTATTAAGAAGTGGATAAATCAGCAGGAAACAAGAGGCTTTTTAGTTTCATTGAAAGGGGTGTGGGTTTAAAAAGCAATTCGGGATGAGTTACACTCACTAAACGTAAAGAAATATTTGAGCCAACTGGTAATGTACAGTCTTGTGTCTTCATGCACGGTCTCATTATTCCTTTTCCTTACGATACAACAGGTTTGCTTGAACTTCGTATTCGAAGCCATAAAATTCGAACGAGTCATTTCGTAATCGCAACAATGAAGAGAACGAAATATCGCCAGCTATAGGCCATATTTTAAGTGGCTGGGAATGCTCTTTCATGGGAAAAACAAAGGGTTTATAATCATTGCATGATGAATATCGCGCCTGAGCCAGTTTAAAATGACAGAAAAATTCATGGACACACGAAGACCTTCACCAACCAAGTGCTACGCTGGAATTCTAGCTGTCGTAACATAGGCTCGTCCTCAACCCTACGGCTCTTTTTCAGGACAGCGAAAATCAGCCAGGACTGGCGCATTGAGCAGTCATCTAGTATCGCTTCATAGCCTATTACAACGTCAATGAGAAGCTACAGCTAGCGCAACTAAAGCATACCTAGGACGAGCTGCAAATGAAATATTCCGTTCACAGGAACTCCCTAGCCTGGTTAACGGTCTTATCTCAGCACATCAGAGGCGCCATCGCGCAGGCTTTCACGCGCTCTCAGGTCACCACTGCATGTATTTAATGCAACTTCTGTTGCAACGCCAGATGAACTTGAGACGCAATATTCCCAGGAATGCACGAACGCTGCTACTCAGCTCTGTTTCCAGTTTTATATTTTAAACAACAGTTACCTAATCACACGTCGACAGTCCACAGTAACTGCGCCGGTGTTGAGTACTACAAAAATCCTAAAATTCGTTACAATTAACTGCAGATCAAGATGACACACACAAGTCAACTTATATTAGGCTTCTGAAACGACCTTAAATCAAATGAGTTTTTAATTAAAAGCATAATCTGAGAATTTCAGCCCAGAAAATCCTAAGAGGTGTCATGTCTAACATCATTGCTACCGTTTTTTGGTTCATAGACTTCATCTGTTAATATGTTAGATCATCTATCCATTTTTCAGTTCATTCCTTGCTTTTGCTGCAAAGTGTTCTAAATTACAGTTGTAAATTCTGACCCGCTCATTCGCTCTTGTGAGTTTAGCAAAACAGAAACGACCTCAAAACAGAAATTGCATTGCTTGAGGAGGTTGTATTTTAATTAAATCTTATTAAGTTAGGTTGGAGCACTCGTGCAAGTTTCAAAATAAAAATGATAGCAAAGACAGCTGATTTAAAAATCATTTTAATTAGTGAACGTTTCGGCTTCCAGCTCAAGCCATTATCAACACCTGTAAAAGAGAATTGAAATACAGAAAATAAGACACGGCTAAAAGACAAAAAAGAATACAACTTAAAATAGTGCGAAAAAAAAGGGTAACGGGGAGATCATACTACAGTTATATTTTGAAAATCAAGCTATTTCTAATTGCAATGATGATAACATTGAATTAAGAGCTGGTTTTAATTGTTTAATGTACAGAGATTCTAGTATATGTAGGTCGTTTCTATTTGCACAGAAACTTAAAATGGAAAAAATCAGATTTGCTTACTATTACACTACACTGCTCAGCGTGATCCCTAATGGCTGAAAAAGATGGCTTGGCTAAAACTCTACCCGTTCTGGAGCTCCTACCAACGTGCTCGAAAAATCTAGTTCTAAAAC